>CM069442.1:10813174-10965411 GCA_035610835.1 Ophiura sarsii | reverse complement strand
CCCCCAGAAGGCTTTGACCGGGAAGGCAGCTCAAACTACCGGGCTAAAAAAAATCGAAGAGAAGGGAAGAAGAGAGGGAAGAGAGGAAGAGAAAAGGGGAAAGGAAAGGGAAAAGGGGAAGGAAAGGGAAAGAAAGGAAAGAGAGAGGAAGAAAGATGAAGGAAAAGGGAAAGGAAAAGAAAGGAAAGGGAGAAGAGGAAGATAAAAGGGAAAAGGAAAGAGAAAATACAAGGGATTTACTTAATTCCCGTCTAAATGACAACTTTACCCTTCCCTGGTTGATGATGGGCAATTTAGTATACAAATGGCAAATTTTCTCGCGCTATGCGCGAGACATTTGTCCAGGAATACCATTATAGAAGCCTGTTTGAAAGAAACATGTACCTTAATAATGGCCAGATTCGTGTAGATATTTTGTTAAAATTTCGCGCGCTGCGCTCGCATCAACTTTAGGATGCAGCGTCATTCGCTGGAATAAACAACCCAGCTGCGCAATTTTTTTACTTAATAGGGTCGAGCTGGTGTTCACCGGAAAATACCCTTCCCCCCCCCCCCCCCCCCCCCCCCCCCCCCTGGAAAATACCCCAGATACGCCACTGAAATAGATGATACGTTTTCAATTAGAAATGTGTTAAGTGTCGCGTAAAAATATATTGTATGATATCTAAAACACTTTTAAATTGTTTTAAAAACCCAACGTTTCCCATGTTTCGCTTTAGTGAAATCGTTATACTACCCGGTGGCAAGTGTATACCACTGACCTAGTTTAAAACAAAATATCGGTTGTAAAGGTTATGTAAACTGTACAGCAGTCATTAATTAAGAGGTATCCTGTATTGTTTCTTTAAGAAACCCACCATAAATGAATAATTAACAAATATATTCCCTAAAGAACTGGCTTTTAAGAACGGGACTTCTCCTTTAAGAAGATAAAGGTCACTCATTGACACACTGGAACCTATCGTGAAAATCAAATTTGAGCTATTCCCCCCCCCCCCCCCCCCCCCCCCCCCCCCCCCCCTGGGCTACTTGATCAAATATCAAAATACTGGTAAATTACCCCTGCACTTGTTAAACTATTCAAATCTCTTCGTAATTGTCTTACGCCTAATCAATACATTTAACTGCACCGGGGTAGCAGATACGATGATTTTGAGTACTTCCTTAACTAATTTGCCCGACAGGGAAATGTTGCTGCTACGTACATATGGACACCTGAGCGGGAGCCAAGAGGAACAAACAAAATTATTATAAGCAGACTATAGAGGGCGCCGACACCTTATTGCCCCAGAAATACTAGCTGCGGGATGCGATGTTCGTTACCGTAAACAACATTTGCTACCTGACGGAGTAAAGCGCATAGCACATGTACATTGTACAGCAATATATTTATACAGTGAGTGTGTACGGTTAATAAATTCGCCAGTGGGATAGGACATGAGATATAGACTAAATTAGGTGAGGGGTATTATCAATGCTTATTCAATAACCTCAGTTAGCTAATACTTTGCTAACAACCAATTACATGCGCTTAACAACATCCATGATTAAAAGGGTGCAGTCCAAAAGTGGCCCTCGTGAACCTGAAATAACCCCGTCGGTAAAAACGACCCTCCGTCGGTAAAAACGACCCTCCGTCAGTAAAATCGACCGGTTATGCGGACAACTTCATTGCTACCCCCCACCCAACCCGCCCCCCCACCACTTATCAATATTCAGCTGCTGACGGCAAAAAAATTGTGCAAGTTGTACGATTTTTTGGGGAGTCTGTAAAAAAAAAAAAATTGTCGGTACATCATGCCTTTCGTCGGTACAACTATGGTCATGCCCCCCCCCCCCCCCCCCAGTTTCAAAAAGCTGGGTACGCCACTGTTCGAGCCCATTGTGTATATAGTAATTAATTAATTATAGTAATTAACTTATGCCGGACGTATGATTTATTATCAATGATTATTATTCAGAGACTGGGGACCTAAGCAAACAGCTTTATACGTCCCGTCTGGATTCAAAATAATATTGAAATAATAATTAATAATATCCGGGTTAACCAGCCTATATCCATACGAATTTATTTGCTAAAAATGTCCTAGTCGGTAGTATGTCATCAATGACTTTTAGATTCTTGAATGTCACAATTTAATTACCCATTTTGAATTTAAAATACATAATTAACATTACCTGAAGCTTTCACTAATTTCACTGTTATGCATGGTAATCTCATTTTAATCTTTAAAATGCAGAAAATGTACCACTTTTTATACACATGATATTTAAGGACAACATAATCCGGGCCTCAAAACGAATTCCCCAGGCACCAATTTAATCTTCATTGTTCATTACATCTTCTAGATGCAAGATCTAAAACACGGACAACATACGCCATGTGCGAACGCCGGGCTCGTAAAGGTTAAATTTCGTGATTTTTTGCACGATTGTCGCAGTAAGATGATCATATATTACACCAAAGTTAGTCGCTTAAATAAAACACTTCATAGTGTTTATCAATTCATAAAACTTATTACATAATTCTATGCTATTCTGATTTTAAGTCAAATCCAAAATTATAAAACAATTCACAAAACACCTAAGGCGGGAATACATCGATTTAATTAATTTTATGAGTAACTATAGCAGACGACATTGCAAAAGTTTACCAAATGTTTCAAAAATTTCACAATTATTAAATTTCATTACCGTATTTGGAATCACCATGACAAATGCATTGAAATAAGTACAAACATGCCTGGTATTGGTTTATTAATCCTTGAGATAAACCTTAAAAGTTGGGAAACGTTTCTGAAGAAAAAAAATCTGTTTTGTAAATGGTAAAACCAATAGCCGCGTTGAAAGTGTTAATATCCGCCATCGACTTTACGGGAACATACAGAAGTCGAAAAACGTTCTCAATTTACTTCGAGGGAGATGTTTTAAACATGTAATGCATTATAGAGCCACCTATATTTAGTATCAATATCCCGACAACGGAATTACTCTATCCAATCGTGCAAAGTCCCTGCAGTGACTCGATAGATAATGGATGTGATTTGCAGCAATGTAACACGTGTTTATATGAGAGATATGAGAAAATATTAGTAGCGCTGAAATATTATCTTAATATTTGAAAGCCTTGCCGTAGCTTACTGTATGCAATTGCAATCACTTAGTGATAACAAATGCTATTAGATCAAAGATGCATGCAGTCGAAAATAGTCAATATAGTTTAAAGGGGCACACAGAGAGATTTCTCAAAAAATGAAACTCAATATTTTCATCCTGTTTAGATAGATAATATACATAGAAACCCTCTCATGTAAGATTTCTTCAAAAAAAAAATGTAAAAATGAAAAATAATGAAATATTCTCAGCATTTCCGAGGGTATATTATGCTTTTCACTTTCTTTGTGTTATATGGTTCAAAATCACCTCTAATTGAATCAGGGAAGTTATGACTATGCATCACGCAACAAGCCATGGATGGTCTTCAAGATTATTTTGAATAAACACGAAACAAATAAATAAGAAGCCACGTGTGGCCTTTTAGATGAATTTGGTTATGTTCGATGTCATCACATCGAAACTCAAAACGCTATCAAATCCATGAATTTCACATGGACTACTGTAAATTAAGCTCTATAATTTTGGGTGGTAGTTAGTACGTATAATCATTACGTATGCGAAAAACCCAACTTCTGCAAAAAATTGAGGGCTCCCTCATTAATGGATCTCTTAGTGCCCCTTTATCAGTTCCAAATTGGCGAGAGTATTTTTTTTTTATCTCTCCGCGGGCAAACAATCATACGCGCGAGATTATAGCCACACACACGCGTCACGTAGGCCTATATGATAAAGTGCGCGCGAGGAAGTGTATGTAATAGCACATCACTAATGGTTTTAAGGGTTGCCCATGACCATACCGAACCTGTGAGAGGAAAGAGAATTCGGTCTCTTTTTCGCCCGCCTGTTCTGGAACGGTGATTGCGTTGAATCACTCAACAAATCACTGAATCAATCAACAAATTCTTCTGTTTATAATATCTATCTATGATTGAGAAGTTGACAAATAAAACAACCGGGGAAGAAATATCCCCTAACTGGACGTACAGTTACCTTTGGTGTTTCTTCGTGTCGAATTCTTCGAGAAACAGGCATTTGACTATACCGCAACGCAAATGTAAGCAAAAATAATCTTACTCTACGCTACCACATTCAAGCTAATAATTACACTTGAAAACGACATTGATGACAATTAAAGGAATAATAACATTGATTAAACGCTAGGAGCGTCACAGTGCGTTTTTTCCATTCATGCACGTACGCGTCATTCTGTATTCATTCGCTTCTGTAAGGAGGCTTCGCCAATTTGGAACTGATCAAGTTATCGGAATATAGGATCGCGTGATTACAAGGCATTTGACTAATTTCACTATACTTTATATCTCTGCTATCTTTTGTTATATTAGTATAGAGCAGGCTTACATGCGCCACATTTTAGTAACCAACTTGTTGAAGCTCCACTTGGTCATATTTTTTAGAATTTACAATGGCAAAATTCCCCTTACAAAATTAACATATATATGTAGGCATCATAATAACTAATATTACTCTTTTGAGGGCACATGCGCGCGCAGCGCGCGAAAAATTGCTGTCTTTATACATCTGACGGCCATAGGCCTATGAAATCTGGCTATATCATGATATAATTTATTTTTAAAACAAATGTTAACCACTCTCGCGCCACTTAGGATGCCTTGATGCGCCACAAGTGGCGCGCGCGCCACCATTTGAGAATGCCTGGTATAGAGGCTTGCCGCAATATCGATTTGTTTTACAGTCTGTGTCAGAACAAATAAATTGCATGAAAGAAAGGTAATTTTGTTTTAGTCGAATATATAATGGAGATTCAGCAACATTATTTGTTTAAAAAAAAAAATCGATGTATTTTATAGCATATTACTGTGAATTTGAATACAAAATCGAAGTACATCGATTAAACATTTTAAAACGTAAGTTACCGAAGTATTACAATATTGCACATTGTTCATTGCATGTAACTTCTACACGTTTTTCAAAGATTATAAATAAATAAATACATGATTATTACAATTTTGTACATTCCGCTATTGCCTTATATAGGCCTAATTTTGCGTCTCGTAGAAAAATATGTGATCAAAGTTTATTTTAATTATCATATTACTACACTCTTAGAAGGTCAGAATCAAATACATGAGTAGATTTCCGGCTTACTTTGTTTTGATCCTTTAAGGATCATTTACGGATCGTTTTGATCCGTTTATCTATCAACAAACGGATCAAATTCACTTTGATCAACTTTGATCTGATTTCCGGATCAATTCGATGAAACAGTTCATTGGTCAACGAGTGACTGACGTCACTCTTTCGCAAACCGATAGACGACAAGCAGACGATCTTTGGAATTCGGTCGCCACAGTTGAAACAAGGGTGAAATACCGCGGTAAGTTATCCAGTCTAATCTGTAAAATGTTACATGATTTTGTCGGTAAAGTAGTTTTATTTTTTATGTTTGAACATGCTCTATTCTTGTGAACAAATTTCTTGTACCTGACCAGTGCCATCAGTACGATTTTCGGTCAAAATGCTCCTCACAAAATGTCACGATCACTGCGATGTACTAGGCCTACACGATGTAGTAAGCTTACTGCACTCGATATATAGTCTGCAGTGTGCACCCGGGGGTGGGGGCACTCAATCAATATTAGGTTTCACACCAGGCTCCATCAAAAATACCCCCCTTTTTTGGCCCGGTGTCACCGAAAGACCCTTGCATGCATGCTTGTTTTTACAATCTGTCACCCAATGACCCCCTATGTTTTCACTTTTCTTTGATTCAGTTTGATCCTGGAGTAGGATCATAAGCTACAGGTACATCCGATTAAGGATCATTATTTTGATTCGTTTCAGTATCATTTGACAGAAATATTTGATCCCATTTCGGATCAAACTTTTTGATCCTGCTTGTCGGATCACTTTGATCCGGAAAGGGTAAGCTCATATGTGATACCGCTTCTGGATCAAAATTGATCCTTTTCGTCTCATATTTGATCCTGACCTTCTAAGAGTGTACTTCTTTCAATAACTCAAAGACAATTGGATAAAGAAACGAATTAACTAGATAACTTGGTATAATCCGCTTCATTAGATCGAATATTTTTAATAATATCTTACCTGCTTTATGCATCAAGACGATTAAATTCCACCACATTTAGCTTGTCACATGTTTCTCCCTCAAGGAATGTTTGTCGCAGTCACTGAAATAAAATAAAAATACAACAGTTACTTGATGACTATCAATTCACAACACGAACCAAAGACTACATCACATGAATATTACATATCAAAACCATTTGACTCATTCATTATAACAAGTATCTCTCAGTCAATTATAAAACAAAACATAGTTTATATCTACGAGGATCCCCTAGAAATCATCGCAATACTTACTGTGTGTGGCGCATGTAGTATGCATTTTAAACCATTGTCTGAGTACAATTTTTAACTAAATACAACCAGCCCTGTGATTGACTACAAATGATCAGCTGACCGGATGTAAGCAGATGCGAGTGAATGTATTTAATGTTAATCACCTGGGTTGCGCAATAATCATTCGCGAGCGAGTGAACAACATTAGCCGATGATAGCCTTTTACATCTTTAGAAAATTAGAAAGTTTTAATCTATATATGAAGAGCTTTGTCGCAAAAGGGCCACCAGACCACCTTGACATGTTACTCATTTTGCATTAGTGAATTTGTATTGACAAGTCTATGGAATTAATCAAATTATTGTATGGCTGTGTTCATTCTGTTTCTATGACTTGGATTAGTGCATCCATGCACGCCAATTGAGGCAACAACCAATACAAGTCACATTCCACATGATGCATAGCCATCCGTGCAATAATGTAAAATGAGTAAAAAGGCAGAAGTGGATGTAGGCCCTTTTGCAAAACAGCTCTTCATATACATTTATGTTAACACACATGCATAATATTGACATGCAATATGAGTTAATGTTGGCCGTTGACTTACTCGCTATAGCTCTAGCTGCATCTAACACTTACGGCATTTTTACACCTCTGGTTTAATATCCATATAGAGGTTATCGCTATGAATACTTTATGAGTTTGGGTAAAGGGATAACACGGAGCTTGGCCAGGCGTGAATACTATACAGTGTTCACAAATTATAGGAAATATTGGCAATAATTCCATCTCAATATTGACTTCAAAACTGAAATAATCAAGCTTTTTAAACATACATGTATCTCATTTTGCTTTAAACACTATCCACGCGGCCATTGGTTTTATCATTATACAAAACAATTTTTTTCAGAAAGCTTTCCCATCTTTCACGGTCTATCGCAAGGATTACAGAACCAATACTAGGCATGTTTGTACTTATTTCAATGCATTTCTTATGGTGATTCAAAATATGGTTATGAAATTCAATAATTTTAACATTTTTGAAACATTTTGTGAAGTTTTGGAATGTCGTCTGCAGACGCCTGCCGCGTGGTAAGTGTTTAGGGGTTATTTCCATATACTCTATCACAGCTTTCCCGAGCTTTATATGGGAAGCTGTGCTATGAATGGACTCCATTCACACACGCAACCAGTTAAGCTGGGGAAAGTTGTGATAGAGTATATGGAATACCACGATTATTGATTACAGAAACAATCTTTAAAACATGAACTGAAGATAAACAATAAATGCAAAACGACAGTTACAACTGTCCAGCAGGGCACACGATATGGATCCCGTAGAATTCAATAGAGAAAACAAACAAGGTAAATAAATAAAGGCAAAACTGTAAGTCTCAACATATGGTGAGTGTGAGAGGTGATGATGACGAGGGGGTAAAAGAAGGGGAGAAAGATGTGGTCGACGTTTCGACTGGATATACCAGTCTTTATCAAGTTGGGTTGAGCAAGACAAAAGTATATGCCGATTGGCAAAATACAAGTCAAGCTCATAAAAGTCAGTATGCATACAGATAAGCAAAACACACTAGGGCAGTTGTTGTTCCCTTGAGATAGAGAGACATACTGCAAAGAATAAAATAGTGGCAAGAAGTAAGAAGAAAGCCAAGAGGAATACAAATTATGCAAGATAAAGAAATAAGTATATGAACAACCTGATGATTTCACCTGATGATTTCAGCTTTTTGATTGATGGCGTAAATTATTGCCTGATATGTAGTCGCTGCCTCATTTACTTTTCGAGCACATTTGCAACAAAACGTTATTCCTACTAACTGCGTATGTGTTTTGATGGTTTAGTTTTAATAATAGTGTACACTAGCATATCGAAAAATTAGACAAATCAATGCACTTGCGCAAATATTGATATGCTTACAATAGCACTCCCCCCTTCAGGATCGTGCCATTATTCACACATCAACCTCAGCGCGCGTGCATTGATTTGTCTAATTTCTCTCGAAACAACACATACGCATTTATTAACCTATAACTATTTCGACGTATTGTGCACTAAAAGTATTAGTAAAGTGTTTGTGGTCTAAATTGAATATAGTTAAATAGCAAGGCCTGGATGTAAGGAAATTTCATTTTGAATGCAATCCACAGATACTAGGCGACATACAGTCAGTGACCATTCGGGACTGAACCTCTTGTTTATTAAGAGAAACAAGCTCTACCAATTTAGCTAATGTGTCAGATGGAAATGAACGGTGTTTAGACGTTAAAACATCTAATCCAAAATTATGGGATGAGGTACAAATATAGATCGACGGGGCTGTATAAATTATAATATAATTTGGCCACGCATGTTTAGGGAATTTCAATAACAACCACATATTCACACATAATAGAAAAAACCATCCCAAACACTTGATATACCTTTATACTTTAAACGATACACTGTCTTCGAAGTGCAACACTAGAGCTTGAGGGTTTTCATCATTATTCTTCCGAAATCTTGTGTATATTGCCAGAGAAAATTTTAAAGAACACACATGTATTTCAAATAAAACCCAACCGGAATACCTAACAAATCTAGTTAATCGAAGTATGCATAATATATTATTGTCATCAACCTGTGAATATGGATAAACAATCTTCAACGTATACCTGTAAGCTGCTGCATGACAGGATTAATCCAATTGGGAATGCATGTCTATGAAGTGAATTAAGGATTACACGCACTAGCGCGTGAGCGAAGTGGCTAAGATAATTATTGAACTATCACAACCATTATATAATAATTATATTATAATGTGATGAAATGTGAGGTGAATATATAGGCGTGTTCCAATCTTATAATCGTAACCCTAACCCCCCTGAGTGCTAAAAAAAAAAGCTAATCCTAAGTCCCTCTCTAAACGCATGCGCCGTCGGTTTTCGATGACGTAGTCAACCGAGCCTATGATATAGTGAGCGCAGTATACTGCGCGAATTTGTAGCTGAGGGCCGTGGCTTAGTGGTTGGGACATGGGGCTTGAGAACGGAAGGTCCCCGGATCGAATCCCGGCAGGTTCCCGGGGATTTTGTTTGCGTTTTTTCCTCGAAAATCGTGATCCCGGTCAAAAACCCTAAACCGGGGTTAGGGTTTAAATACAAAACAAAATGCTAAGTATTAACAATTTAAAGGGAACAGTTTTGATAGGGGAACCAATTTAATGAAAATAAGTGAAATATTTTATGATTTTTTCGGATTAATGCAACGCTTTTAATGAAACTATATAGAGTAATTTTGTAATACATGTATATCATATCGTCGGTGGTATTACATAGTGGCGTATCATCGGTGGTATTACATAGTGGCGTATCATCGGTGGTATTACATAGTGGTGTATTGTCGGTGGTATTACATAGTAACGTGTCGTCGGTGGTATTACATAGTGACGTATGGTCGGTGGTATTACATAGTGGCGTATCATCGGTGGTATTACATAGTGGCGCATCGTCAACGGTATTACATAGTGGCGTATCATCGGTGGTATTACATAGTGGCGTATTGTCGGTGGTATAACATAGTGACGAACGGTAAACTTTAGTCGTGTTTGTGATTTATATCTAATTTTAAATATCGTCTTACTTAATTATTTTTATAAAGTTCCAAGGCCAACATTTTAGGAATGCAAAGCCTAAGGCCAAAAAAATAAAATTGTTATATTGGCGTAACCCGCCCGACCCTAAAAATACGCCCGACCCTACACTTTTTTTTTTTTTTCAGTGAAAAAAAAAAAAAAAACCCTAAAAAAAAAAAAAATGAAAAAAATAAATGTTTTTTCTCGAACGAAATACGACGGTGCTTCTAACAAACAATAGGGAATGTTTAAATTCGGTTAACATTGTTCAAAAACAGCTGCTAAAAAAATCAATAAATAAAAAATAAAAAAAAAATCCCTACCTACCTACCCTATTTTTGTTCAGCCCGTTACGCCAATATAACAATTTTTTTTGGCATAATGCTTGATCGAATGCATACTCCTAATTCAAATGTGAGCACACTAGGATCATATTTCATAAACTATAAGACCCTCTTATAAGTTGGATTTAAGAAGAATTAGTTCTTCTTAAATCCCGTACTCTCCTTAACTTAAGAAGATTCCTACTTCTATTTCAAGCCACTTACGAATAATATCCTTCTTAAAATCCTGCTTGATGTAAGAAGAGCCTAGGTCCAAGGTTATCTAAGGTCTTCTTATTAACATATCCTAAGAAAAGTTTTTATTCTGTAATCATTTAATAGGAACTTGTCTTAAATTGCAAACTCCTGTCAACTTAAGATTAATCATAAGTTTACCTTTATAAATATTTCAAAACGGTCAGCTTAAGACTAATCTTAAGACAGTAAGTTTAGAAGAGTTATTATTGATATTAAATCCTTCGTAAGTAAAGAATAACAACTCTGCTTAGGATAACACGAATATTATCTTATAATTTTAAGAATCTATAATAACTTAAGGTGCCTCGGACGCAAGAAAGATATTCTTTCTAAGTTATTATGATAGAAGATAAGAGTCTTCTTAATTTAAGAATAGTTCAGGATTTAAGAAGAATCAATTCTTCTAAGAATCAATTCTTCTTAAAAAAAACTTGAAAAGATCTGAAATTTTAATGAAACAGGACCCGATCTTATAGCATTCGTGCAGATGAGATTAATCAACGTCAACATCAAATCAAATCATATGAAAATTTCCATTGCAACTAAAAGCGCTGACTCAGGATTATAGAATGATGAAAGTTTCTGTACTATAAGTATCACCAGTGGGTACATACATTATTTCAAGTACAGTGGTATAAATAACTTAAACCATTTAAGAAAAATGGTTTGAATGAAATGCTAGTTTAGCATAGTATAAGTATGACCGTCTTCAAAGTAATTACATCTATACCTAGCTATCAGTCTTTGAGTTTTCTATTACCACACATGATTTCCGTATAGAATTAAAACAAAATAAAATAAATCCTCTTAATTGAAGATATAATGAAGAGATACACTTTCAATGAACCTAGTATACCATTCGCATTTAACATATCATTTTCTGCTATACGCGCAACCCAGTACATTTTCGGAGACAAACACATGGCTGTATAAACGCATGTATAGAGTGCCCAGCAAATGGGATAATGCATAATTGATCACAGCAATCAACCTGTGCATTGAGATCACAGCAATCAACCTGTGCATTGAGATATCACAGCAATCAAACTGTTCATTGAGATATCATATCATTCAACCTGTGCATTGAGATATCACAGCAATCAACCTGTGCATTAAGAGAGATCACAGCAATCAACCTGTGCATTGAGATATCACATCAATCAATCTGAGCATTGAGATATTATATCATTCAACATGTGTATTGAGAAATCACAGCAATCAACCTGTGCATTGAGAGAGATAACAGCAATCAACCGGTGCATTGAGATATTACTGTATCATATCAACCTGTGCATTGAGAGATCACAGCAATCAACCTGTGCAATGAGAAATCACAGCAATCAACCTGTCCATTGAGAGATCACACCAATCAACCTGTGCATTGAGCCCGGCATTGAGAGATCTTAGCAATAAACCTGTGCATTCCGATATCGCAGCAATTAACCTGCATTGATAGATCACCCACTATAGCTGTAGATGCAAGCTGCTTGGTATATTTCTCCGAATGTGAATCTAAACTCTTACTTATCCGAGGATTATACATGCACCAACTCGTGTTTGAGCAACCAATTCATTGATATGTCTATCTTGTATAGCGTTCAAAGGTTTTAGATTGTGTTATTTGGAAACAAATCCTTACAAATTAGCTCACAGTCTGTATACAACGAACAAGTAATGAGGATGTGACCAGGGAGAGTATATTATGTGACCTGATCCCATAGACTTGGACACAGTCGCCAGGACATTTATCAGAGATACGAGCTAATTTAAATGCAATACACAAATCAATAAGATACTTATGGATTTTAAATTGATACACTAGAGACCAAAAGTATTAGGAAACATTGCAGGCTGTATATCATGTATATTGAGAGAAAACATCTACAGCTATTATAGTGGGTGATATATCAATGCACAGGTTGATTGATGTGATATCGGAATGCACAGGTTGATTGCTGTGATCTCTCAATGCCGGGCTCAATGCACAGGTTGATTGTCGTGATCTCTCAATGCACAGCCTTTTGGTATTCTATTGTTATACAATCAGTGGAAAGTTCTAAAAAGTTTATTCTTGAGACATTTAAAAGGAAAACATTTATAACATTTTTTCAGTGATTCAAGTGTTGGCATTAATGATATTTTGAGGTAATTTAGAGTCAAGTTAGCTTGACAACAAAATCTAAGCCATCTAAGATATGATGTAAAGAACAGAACTGTCAGTTTCCCTGGTCATGCTGGGTTGATATAGGCAAGTACAGATAATTTAGAGGGTTTTCAATTAAAATATGAAAGTAAAGGTGCTATAATAGAACTTAAAATTTCACTCCCAAATATTTTATTTTTGAGATGAGCAAAGAGATCAAGATCAATATCTGTGAGAGATTAAAGACTATCGACAATATTGGGATTAGTTTTATTTGAGTGAATCAATTAACAAACAATGTGAGAAGTTTATTTTGAAAGGAAGTAAAAATGGTCGGACTACACACCGTAGGTGTAAATTAGCTATATTATAATGTTGATAAATTAGTCATGAGCTATTTCCAATGGGGATTTGAAGAAGGCACACGTTTAATTCAATTCCATGGAATTGAATAAGCAGATGTTTTAGGAAACATGAATTTATTAATGAGAAGAGATTCAGCAACACATTCGTTCAACTCGTAGTGAAATATTACACTCCAAATGTAATTATATATAGAATGATGATGACACAAAAAACCAAGTGTCCTTATACTTTAGTTGCTAATGTATATTAACCCTAACCTCCTACCCACATCTTCCAAGGGAATTTTTTTCAACGACAAAAACGCGGACAAAAAGAGTGGCGCCGCCATCGGGGCTTGAACACACAACCTCTCGGTTGGGAGTCGGAAGCTCTACCAGTGCGCCACACGGGGCCAACCATACTTGGGCGAATATATTCGCCTAACTTTGTAGCCTGGGGCCATTATTTCATCGAAAAAGTGCCACGACAGTTCGTACAGACAGACTTTACCGTGCACAGTTGTGGCACTGGGGGTGGTTAGGGTTAATAAAACCATACATAGAAAAATTTCAAAAAAAGAAAGAAAAAAGTAGAAACAAATTCCGTTAACCCTAACCTCCTATCCACATTTACCAAGGGATCTTCTTTCAACGACAATAACGCGGAAAAATAGAGTGGCGCCGCCACCGGGGCTTGAACCCACAACCTCTCGGTTGCGAGACGGAAGCTCTACCAGTGCGAAAAAGTGCCACGCCAGTGCGCATAGACAGACTCTACCGTGGACATTTGTGGCACTGGGGGTGGTTAGGGTTAATTTTGAAGAACAACAGAGCAATCAATTTTCAAGTATCGATAAAATAAATTTAGAGCTGTTTGAAGTTTGCAATTCGAATCTGGAAAAGAATGCAATTTATTTCCAACTTTGTCCTGGTTTCATCGGAGGAGGTCTCATATGTAATAGAGAATGTGAATATGCATATATCATGATGTTCATTACGACAATTATTTTAATTTGGTTGAGAAAAATCACTTATCGGATAGAATGAAGTATAACTTGAGAACTATACCTTACACGAGATACGTTGAAATAATTCATATGGCTCGTCGTGTAATAGGGAAATTCCCCTGCTTAAGTGGAACATGAATTAAACAGATATGTTTAAACAATCTAGGGCTCTTTCAAATAACCTAGTTCAAATGTATGACAGTTCATATTTATTACAACACACGGCTGTTTGATCGCGTGTATATTTTCCGTTTTATAAGCGCACCTACAACAACAGAGGGCAGCAGATATTGATGTAAAAAAGTAATCGATATATCGGCAAAACCACCGGTGTCGCCGTGTTTTCCAAGGATTCTAGATAATAGGGACGTGCACCTGCTGGATCTTATCACTGATAGATCCCGTTATCTATTGTGCTCTGTTCAAGGAGCGTGAACATTACAACCACATATCCCGATACAGATACAGAAAATAGTGTTCACTTTGAAATTGCAAGGAAAAAGCTGTTTTCCCTGCCGATTTAGGACTAAAAAAGCTAAATAGCCTGAAATGTGCCCAGATTTGCTTAGTTGGATAAGATATCACATTTTGAGCTCGTATAAGATCACTGTCATTAACTGTAAACAGCAATCAATTTCACGCCTCAAATGTCGTTCGCATTGAATTCGCAAGGAACAAAGCTTGTTTCCCTAACGGACTAGGCCTAACTAGGCTAACTAGCAAAACGTGGGCCCAGATTTACTTTTTGGATTAGGTATCACATTTTGAGCTACGTATAAGATCAGTGTCATTAACCGGTCAAACCGCAATCAATTTCTCGCCACAAATGTCGTCTGCATTGAGTTCGCAAGAAAAAAGCTGGTTTCCCTGCTGGACTAGGCCTAACTAGGCTAAATAGCATAACATGTGCTCAGAGATTTGCTTTTTGTCATGCCACAAATGTTGTTCAAGTTGAAATCGCAAGGAAAGCTTTGACTAGGCCCAATGCCTGACTGTCTGTTGGTAAACTTGGAAACGATGACATAATGTTATGTTAAAAAACAAACAGAATGTTAGAGCCAATTATGAAATGCCCGTATATTATGCACAAGAGTGTTTATATTTAACTGATTTGTGAATGGCATTTAAGGGGAGAGAGGAAAAGTGAAAAAAACCCAGTGTGATTTGGTTGCTTGGATTTACGGTGCTGTGCATGATGCACGATAAGATATACGCGGCGAACTATCGAAAATATTAATATGACGTCATAATAAAAAACGGACAGTCAAACAGCCGTGAACATAAGCCTGGGAACGTGATTAACACACAGGGGCACTGAGAGATACATAGAGGAGTGCGCCCTCAATTTTTGCACCTACGTACTACCGGGGCATATACTATTTACCATCTGAAACCGTTTACCTTAATTAGCCGTCTATCGTGTAAAACTTCACGATTTGGTAATGTCGATGTTATCAGCACCACTCGCAACTTAAATTGCTTCAACCGAATTTCTATCTAGCGCCATCATGCAACCACTTTTCCATAAATTATTACACTTCAGGGTTCCAACGTACCTTATCTATTGAAACAATTTATTGTTTCAACATTCATTTTTCTCAGCAGTCTCTCGGTGCCACTTTAACGTCAATGTAGTGAATGTCTTATAGCGTAACACCGCTGGAGGTACACTGGCCTCGTACACACACACCTTCGGTTGCATGCAATGTATACATTAAATCTAAATTGTATCGAATACATGGAATGGTGAATGATACTGTAAAGTAAGTATCTCGAGTGAATCAGTAAATAATTTAAACACGTATTTTGGTCCCGGATTTCGGTAATACTGTGTAGGTTGACCTCAGGGCCCTTTATCCGTCTTCAAAGTAGTATACTCGTTTACACGATCAAGGCTATGAAGTAGCCATTCAGTCTGTCAGTCAGAAATGGGCACAAAGTGTCAATACATAAATTCGAGTAAAAACAAGTAGACTCAGTAGAACATTTGCAGATTATATTGTATTTCAAATGCAACTCATGTTGAATGCGTACCGAATTATATTTGATGGAATTATATATATTTATAAACAAATTCAATTCGTATTTTAACACATTTTATTCCGTACTTCCGTACATTGTATTTTAAATCGTTATGTACACTATTGATAGTTTTGTACCTTCATTATATTGCTTTTTTGTCTTTTAATGCTGTCAAGCGCTCAGATGCTATTTAAGGCATTCGGCGCTAATAGATTTCTCATTATTATCATTATGGTGCCTTAACCCTCGTCTACTCTTGGGCACAGACATCTCGGGCACATACAAATAAGGTATACTTTCAAACACAAGCTGCTAGACATGTTTTGGCGAATTGGGATTTCAGATATCAGTTTTACTTTGGAGAGGATTTTATACGCACTTAATATAAGGAATCATGAAGTGAATTTAAATGGGGAAAAGTTCCCGAACTATGCAAAACCGTATGACAAAGCTTCGATTAAAACACCCTTTGAGTTCATGTGACCGTGGAAATTCCGCTGAGAAAAGTGAAGTGGAAAACAATTAAAAACAAGATATCTGAGTCAGATAATGTGTGTCATTTAAATAGCATAATATCGTGTATAATGTACTGTTGTATGTTTCGACACATGAGATCAAGGAACATCCGTGTAGGACTTGAACGTCTGTATTCATTGAATCCCTTGGGGTTGCACGGATAAAGGGACTCTCTCCTGTGTGCCTCGTGCATACACCTTTCAATTCACCCCTTTATTGTATATTGAATCTAAAAATTAATGGATACCTCGGGATGAAGAATGTTTCTGTACAGTATAGCAAGCATGTATACATCGAGGGTTGAGCGCCAAGAGGCCGTAACTCAAGAAATGCTATTTTTAGATAATCGACTTTCAAATATTTGGGACTCATTACAATACACTGTAGCACCCAACTTGTAACTCTAATTTTACTCAAATTCAGTGTGTTTATGAGTTATCCCTTTATGGTTCTGAACATCTAGGTTTATATGGATTATTATTGTACCAAAATATCATTTTGCCCAAAAGATGAGTTACGGCCTTCTGGCGCTCAACCCTCGACATGTAGATCTATCTGGATACATAAATAATCTAAACGCAATTCATTATATACTGTGACGCGGTTTGAATATCATGTTGAAAACTAACACATGCATTAACCTATAGCTACACATGGTAACAGCATTCCAGCTCGTGTTAGTAACACAAATAATTGTAAAGCGACAAAATATTGAAGATGGATTAATCTAAGTAACACATCCTAATTTATGTAAAGATTAAAGGAAAGTTTAATTACGTAACGTTATTTTTATTTATACCATAAATTTTCTAAATAGACACTTTGATTGGTACAATAAATATACTGAATACTGTATACAATGTTTCAATATTCAAACCGTGCAAATATATAATATATCAATATCTTTTGCATTTTAATGTTATTTATTTACAAAATGGCAATACCCTTGTACAATTATTGTTGATGTAGCACGTTCATTGAATGTAAAGTCTAAATTTAAAATTAAATTGAACTTGATAGTGAAATGGTCAGAATTCTGTTTCGATATTAACAAGTAATATTTTCCAATGCCATATTGAGCATTTCTTGAACAGCTCGGCAATGCTTACTCCAACACTGATGTCCTCATGCGCGATATTTACAATAACTCTACAACCAAAGCTCATGATACTCTAATTATATATATAGTTATCGAGAATTCATGTCACTCATCTTAACTACATTACGTCTTCGAGGAATTTAGTATAGCTAGGTAATCATTTCTTAAATCTTAATTTGCCTTACTGAAAGTTAAGCGTATGAGTGATGAAAAAAGTCTTGCCAACCTAGAGGTTTTGTTTTAATCCGTCAGAAAATTGCTCGTGATTTGAATCACGTGCAACTCTATGAGTGCGTTTCTACTGGGGCACTGCAAAGTTAACACTTTCCAGCTGCAGACGACATTCCAAAATTTCAAAAAATGTTTCAAAAATGTTAAAATTACTGTATTTCATTACCATATTTGGAATCACAATGAGAAATGCATTGAACTAATTTCAAACATGCCTAGTGTTTGGTCAGTAATCTTTAGTAAAGATAGACTTTGAAAATTATGAAAGGTTTCTGAAAAATCTATTTTGTGTATGGTAAAAATAATAGCCGCGTGGAAAGCGTTAAGATAACGGTAAGATTAAACGGTAAGATGTACCGGTAAGATTTTAATCCCCCTGTTTCTACTCGCGAATAGTAACCACTAAGTTTATTGATCCTAGTCGATGGGCCACGACATTTGACCTTTTGTTATATCAAACAAAGCCGCCCCACCTAAAAAGATCGCCTCACAATGTGTATACTCCAGCGTGACACGGTTCACAGAACATAACGGTAAGAGATTAATCGGCTGGTTGTTTCTACTGGGAAACTTGCCGTTTCTTACCGGATACCAAACCTGGTTTGTGAAGGTACCGATTCTTAACGGTATCTGGTTGTTTATACTGGGCAAACTTACCAGCAAATAACGGTATGTTCTCCAGTAGAAACACGCTCTATCCGAGAGCCACGTGGGTGGAGTGTATTTGATCATTGGTCTATTTTATGACTATGGCAATCGAGATGACAAATGAAGCAGATTTCTTTCTGGAATTTCCAAATGTCATACTTTGATCACGTAACAATCATTCATTCGGGATATTGAATGTAAGCCAAACGCTATGTGTCAGTATACAACAAACAACACCACCTGATGTTTAAAGTGTACGATGAGGCGAAATGTCTATTTTTAGATCTGTTATCAGTGCGCTATTTCAGGCGTGTTATGACAATTCCACTTTTCAGTGTCAGTGAGTTAACTGTCCTATATTTGAATACATGTATTTAAAAATAAAATATTCCCCATAATCAAAATCCTAGAAATTCGAGCTACTATGGATATGGATTCAATCGATCCTTTCTCCCACTATTTATTAACTTACAGACTCCGTCTTTTTATCTTATTGCGATCTGTAGCACTCGGTCCTTGGAATCTTTTACAGGTGTCACACCACTAAATAGAGCTCCATAGGGATATGTACAAAAACACTGATATAAAACTCTGTTTTAGGCCAATAAATTGCGAAATTGGACCCCGTAGAGTCATTTTTTCTTAAAGATGATTACATTTCCCCACCAAAAAGTGAAAAAATAGGTAGGTGAACCTGCGCGATTTTCCAAAATATGCCCATGGAGTTGACTACCTCTCTGACGAGCTTGGAAATGTCGCCGTAATCGCCAATGTTTCCAGTAAAAAGCACAAATTTGAAAGATCTCTCAAAATTTACCTAGATGATATTCACAGTTTATAGTCAGGGTGCATGTAGGTGATGTCCCATTTATCATAATTAATAGAAAATCATAGGCATCAAGTCTTTTTAATTGAGGATTTTGTGATGCATACTTTCCGATTTTAGTTTTAAACACCGTCCTTAAGGGTAGGGGATACCCCATTTAGTGTAGTGCACCCTACAGACAATAGACTTGCCTTGCAACTGGTATTTTAGTATTCTTCGATAAGCATCAATTATTTATCCACCCTTTGATGTCTGCCTTAGAAACATCCCCAAGGCTTAAAATGTCAACTATATTACCTAGATATATCCGTAACTCAAACAACTTGAGCAAGGCGTCCAAGAATATTGTACAGAACATGATGCAGTCATAGATATTTTGACTTTTATGTTGAACCGGACTAGATACATAACACATGAAGCGACACTTCAGCCAGCAATGTTATCAAAACATAACATTCAACTTAATATACGCCGTCTCAAGTCAGAGGCCAGTGCTAGGATAAGTAAGTCATGTGGTTATGTCTTGGTCATATTACTATCCGTACTTGATATTCTCCCATACCAGCATTGCATTTTAAAGTCAACATGAGAACCATTACGACAAAGGCGAACATAGACGTTTAAGAAAATAGTTCATACAAAGTTTTGAAAACATCGCAGTGCATTTTTTATAACGATTTCTACTTGTGTTATGTAGTAGACTTATATTATATGTATGTACATTTGTTATCACTAACTTTAGTGAAAAGACCTTTGTAATCAACTCTTTACAAATAAGAATCGTCAGTCAAATTTAATTTACCTCTCTTGTAGGATTAAATAACACAAATACTAAAGTATACCGCGATATAGATGTCCGAAAACACTTGGTACCTGCACTGAAAGCTACAGCATGCCGTATGTCTGGAAACTAGTCTCTGAAGCTAGTTCGTGTGAATGCTATTATAAGTCAGTCAATATTTGCTGCCTGTTAAACGAAATGCACGGATTTCGAAGAATTAATACCCCTTTTAATGATTGTCTCCATTAGACACCATGGCAGTCAGGCGTTATGGTTGTCTAGCCGTGTGCATTATCAGGACGTGTAAACGCCTGCAATTAGACTACTGATTCGTTGATTCATCGTATCGCTTGTAGTCTGAGGGGATGTGTCATTAGCGCCATTCTTTTAATTTGAATAAACGTTTTAACAACACAGTAGTGGCTATTCGTGGTCCTTTTCTGACGCCAATTAAAACTCTGTATTTAACTTGGCTAACAATGCTAAATTATCCGAATAAAATCTATTTGAACTTTCAGTTTGTAGAATATCTCGGTTACACTCTTGGCGCTCATTTTGACGAAAGAAATTGAGGGTACCACCTTATCCGGGAAACAGTAAGTCGTCAAAACGTAAAAATCGCTCTGTAAAACGAGGGTTAAATGTATCCTTATCCCTTATCGTACTAAAATACTAGTAGATGAAGTACTTTTACAAACAACGCGTCATTCTTTATAAACAAACTGTCGAAAAGTTTGTTTTACCATAGTAACGTCGCGAAATCAGTACCCGTGGACGGAGTGAATTTGGACAGACTTTGTTCAAATAGCTGTTATTTTGCAACCGTAAGGTTATTTGTAACGATATTTTCAGCATAGATGGTTAATATCATATAGTTGATAAATATTATTATTTATTTTTTTGAATCTACAGAATTTAAAAAAAAATGGATTCAAAACACTGTCAACGTTTTATTGAACCACCCTGTATATGTTTTATATATTGGTAAAGCTAATAGCCGCGTGGAAAGTATTAATGTTGTAGCAGATTAAAATATCATAAACCAACGACCTTGATAGATAGTTATTCGATATCCGAGAAGCTATGTCAAATCTTTCGGCCCTGGTAGAAAGTTATTTGATATTCGAGAGGCTTTGTCGAAACTTTTGGCATGACGTCACTTTTGAACGCAGGATAAAACTGTGAATTGTTTTCGAGTGATTGCTTTATACGCTAAATCCGTTCGGGGCGTAGGTATATATTTTCTACGTTTATTAATCATTAGCAAGATAATATTGTGATAGTTTTAGAACCGCAGACAATAAAAATGTATGTTGAAATAAAGACAGTTACCGTCTTTGGTTGAATGGCGGCACATCTTCGCCAAGGACTTTTAGTATTTTGAAGCGAATCGAATTAAGATTTAACTTGTTAATGCAAACAGTTCGAAAGTCTCGGCGCTGCAACTAAAACATTTACTTTTAATAAGTAGGTTAATGAAGAAGTTCAAGACATTTTGCTGGAAAGGAGCGTAGGAGTTCGATTTCATACTGGTACATATGTATTCGCGTGACGGATCACTCTGTGAAACTGTAACTCATTTGAAATTGGAGTAAGAATAAGTTGCCATTCTTGGTGTACCAAAACAAATAAACCTATTACGCAGGTTATACAAGAGTTAATGGAAGTAAGCAAAACTCACATACACGAATTGGAACAATCTGTCCATGAAAGTAAAATCACATACCATTTCATCCAAATATTCCAAATGCGGAATGTAAAAATATACAAACTCCAAGATAAAGCTTTGGAATTAGAGTGTTTGTTTTGGCTATACTGCTTTGCCTGATATGGATTCAAATCGGAGTGCAAATCGTGCTGATAATTGTATTAAAGATGATAATAATGATACAAGCAGTGTACGGAGTCGATAGTAATGGCTGACCGGACTAGTGGTCGTGCTGTATTCATTCGCCGCTGTAAGGAGGCTTTGCTAATTTGGAACTTATTGAACTATAGTACACAATTAATGTCAATTGGCTAACAAAAACTGATCAGATAGAGTAATTTAGTAATGGACCCAGCGAAGTGTGTACCTCAACTCACAGACATTATAAAGAAGAATAATATTAGCCATATTGCAGTAGTTATTCGTTGTTGGATGAAAGGCTCTTTGCTTGGAACTTTCACGATTGCCAAATGCTTTTGATTTCAAATATTCTGAAATGTTAGGAAAATGTAAAATAACTATCCTTAAACACATGATACAATAGACAAATCATTAAACGTGTCGCTTGCGATTATAACTGAATGCTGCTACCCTTTCATGTCAATCAAGAGAATATAATAATACTATTTTGCACTGACTTATTGCATGTATAAGGTATAATTTCATTTGAAAGATAATCAGTGGGAAAAACAATACGGAATTCTAACATTCCGTTAGGACTAGTGTCACTTCAGAGAGATAATCTCGGAACGTTATTATTATTATTATTATTATTATTATTATTTTTTTTTCTTCCCCAAGCAAGAGGTGATTTTTTTTATTGACAACATCTCATCACTTCTCTTTACAGCATATACATATTATACATTATTTTACATGTTTATATATATACATAGTGTGTGCACCGGAACGTTATTATTGGTTAATCTGAGTCTAACTGTTGGCGCTCGTTGGATTTAAAGATCACTACGGACCATTAAACGAAGAAATGGGTCATTCGAATACAAATTGTATTTAGCTACATCTGTTATTATTGGAATTATGTCTTCAAATTATAGACACTAACATATCCGAATGATGGAGTGGGATTACAAGTTCAACACATGATATCACTTTACAATTCTGGCTGACGACACACAACCGAAGTGGTATTAACTTCTATTATCATTTCAATTCCAGTACGACCATGTAGTCTCAAATGATCCTAAGAGGGTCAATTCATAGAAGGAACTCTATTTTAAATACAATTTACAGCAATCCACTAAGACCTAATTTTGTACTGGTATGATTGCGATTAATAGTACACCAACGACTTGGTTTTAATGTCGTCTTACCAATTCTTGCAGTACCGTGTAGGACAAACTAAGTTAAACTATGATGCAACACATAATACAAATATTATGATTTAAAAGAAGGGTTGCTATTACATTATACGATCAGTGCAATGGAAATATAGTAACATTCTTCGTTCTATTTTAAGTCTAAATGTGTAATGTCAAACTGAACGCTTGGTGCAATTAAAGCTATTAATAGTTCATACTTTTGTCCATCTATTTTGTTTTATTAAAAGTGGACGAAGACGTATTTTTCTCAGCCACATTAAATTAATTTAAATGTCCTAATGAGGCGTTCATTTGTTATTTAAGAAATTCAATGCTATTACTTGAATTTTTATTCGATCTTGAGATGTAGCGATGTACGATAGTCGATTTCGTTAAGTACCACTATCTTATTGGCAAAAAACATGATAATCAAAAACTTCTCTAAAGCGTGTCTTTTTGTGCGCTGATGTGAAATTATTTTTTATTACATGTTCGATATGATATTGTATTCGTCCAAGTAACCAAATGATTGCGTGTGGGTTAATTAAAGGTTCATATCCATGATGCTTAAGGGGGGACTTAAGGAAGTTTTTGATTTGATTTTTTGAATTTTGTGAGTGCTGTAATTATTGAACTATTAATCAAATGTATATAAAAGTATACATTTTTGGAAAGGAAATGGATCAGAGAATCCAAATTTGGCGTCAATTTTGACCAAAAAAGTAGATTTTTTGAGAAAATCACAAAATTCACTTTTTTGATCCAAATTTTTTTGAACAAAGCTAACAAAAAATAATTTTGAGTAAAAAATGTCCAAATCACTTTATAATGATATTAAGACACTAATGAAGGGACGATTTGTTTTTTTTTAATACCCAATCTAATATTTTTGAAAATTTTGACCAAAAAGTGCCAAAAAACGTGAAAATATGGATTTTTATTTTTTTTTTGCACTTTTTTGTCAAAATTTGAAAAAAATATTGGATTAGATTATAATAAAAAAAAATCGTCCCTCCAGTAGTGTCTTAACATCATCATCAAGTGATTTGGGCATTTTTAACTCAAAATTATGTTTGTTAGCTTTGTTAAAAAAAATTGGGTCAAAAAAGTGATTTTTTGTGATTTTCTCAAAAAATCAACATTTTTGGTCAAAAATGATGCCAAATTTGGATTCTCTGATCCATTTCCTTTTCAAAAATGTATACTTTTATATACATTTGAGTCATGGTTCAATAATTACAGCACTAACAAAATTCAACAAAAAACTTCCTTAAGTCCCCCCTTAAGTGAACGCTTAGTATATCGTCTCAGTTGTAGTCAATATTAGTTAATTAGTGTAAAAATTCAGCGTTTTTTTTGTTTTGCATTTTGTGTTCGAAAGTTTCTGATGAAATAAATCATCAATATCACTTGACCTTCATGATTTTGGCTCGACTTTTAATTTAAAAAAATGAATCATTGATTAAATAGATAAAAAATAAAATAAATGAAAGACGCAACGTCGAGTTTCACATAATGATGCACTCTCGCATCTGACACAAGCATTTATGCTTGGTCCAATGGCAAAATTAAATCCCTTAAAACGTCATCCATCGCTCCTTATGAATCTATTCAAGCATAGCAGTAGAACACGCCTTATTTCACCCGATTTTTGATAACGATGCTTTTATAAAATTTACAATAGTCATTGTGTCGCCTATCACTTGATTGTGATCACCATGGAGATGATGCATTCATTTTTATTTTATATCTGAATTAAGCCAACAAATAAAATGGCATGTTTGCTGTAACAAATCCCAACACCAGATACACATTTTGTTTCTTCTTTTCATCTTTACTTTTCGGGGCAAAACGATGTATAAACTGTATTTATAAACCAAAATAGAGATGAAAACATCCATATGGTAAAGTGCTCAACCAGTAAGGGAGCTTAATACACTATGACATTTGCACTTGATCCTGCTACATGGTTTTACATTTCTGTTTTGTAAGGACCGTTAGTTCCTCACTCGTCAGAAACTCAATGCCATTAAATGTATTCAAAGATGAATATTCGATTTTGAATTATGAATATCTTGAAATATCGTATTTCGAATTAACAAAGCCCAAATTTGATTAACAATTGACGCTCGCGTTTAGGGAAACTAGCCTTATATTGAATCATTTATAGAGGGTAACACGAATCCACCAATGTTCTATTGTAACGATTCTTTGAAGTGTTGGTGAATATAACCTATATATAGCCCAAAAGCAGTATTTTGAGACAGGTGTAAATCATAAAACCACCTATATGATGGATAATAAAAGCCAAGATTTTATTAAATGCTTATTGAATTGCATGTAAATCTTTTATATGAAGAAAAAACTGTAACACGTCAAGAGCTTTTGTTGTACTATTGAAATTCAAGGGAATATAATATCATAAAATGCGTTAAAAACACTTGATAAAATGACATTAATCATGATTAAGTAGGTAGTATAAATTGAATTGAATTGATTTTATTAACATTTCACAGTCGTGGCCCTAAGGCCAAATTGCATGAAATTTACATGATAAAAACATTGAAAAACAAGACAAGGAACTTATTAATTAATATAAAAGAGAATATTGCACATTATAGATAAAAACATCAACAATATGATATGGTATAAAACATTGAAAAACGCCGAAGAACAAGGCATGGTAATTATGTGATTAATTAATATAGAAGAGAATATTGCACATTATAGATATTTTTTTAAATTGCATTATGTACATAGCAAATACCATTATAAAAATAGAAGTGGGTGCAGAAAAATCCTGGGCCTATTTATTTAAAAGCTGCACAAAATACGGCACAGGACTGTTTTTGAACCTATTAGTCCTGGCTGGCAGCTGAGAAATCTCACTATTATTGCGTAAAATACGACCATGGCACTCCCCTCTGGTAGGCGGTATTAGGGAACTGGTGCGATTTGATTTGGAAAGCCCTTCGGCAAACCTAAGACAGTGCCCTTCACGTCTACCAGAGAGGGTGTCAAATTTGCAAATGTTTAAAGCATCCTCGTAAGAAGTATAATTACGGCCAAGGATTATTCTGCATGCCCTTTTTTGAGTTGATTCTATTTGTTGAGACTGAGTAGCTGAAACACTCGAGTGCCATACCACATCGGCGTACTCAAGAATTGGTCTGACATATCCACTATATACGACACTGAGCTCATCTTTGGTGAAACCGAAACGTTTTAAAGTCCGAAGCATAAACAAACGGGAATTAGCTTTTTTCAACGTACTGTCCACCTGGACATCCCATTTAAGGTTGTTTTGGATGCGCACACCAAGAACTTTAGCTTCAGTGACATATGCAAGTGGTTCAGTACCAATTCTTAAGTCGCGTAGTGGTGGTGGTTGTTTTGAAAAGGCAATTTGGAGTCCTTGGCACTTAGTGGGATTTAATTTCAGGTTGTTGTCCGAAGCCCATTTTGTAAAATTGTCAAGATCATCTTGGATTGTACTTGTTTGGTATCCATTATAATTTTCAGCGAAACTCAAATCATCAACATACTTCAGACATTTACTCCCAGAATTAAGTGCAGCATCATTAATTAAAATCTGAAATCCAATTGGGCCTAGTTTTGTACCCTGAGGAACACCACCGTGCAATTTAGTATAGTCTGAAAGAACATCGTTATACCTGACACACTGTTGCCGGTTGCGAAGAAAGTCGCAAATCCATGGAACGATGGACCTACGAACTCCAATGTCAATGATCTTACCAATTAGAAGGGTGTGATCAACTAGGTCAAATGCCTTAGAGAAATCCGTAAGTACCACCGTTCCAATATTGCGACTCTTCTCCGCACCCTGAAACAGGAAATGAACCAACGAAACCAGATAATGAGTAGTTGAAACTCCTTTGACATTGCCAAATTGTCTGAGATCAATACCATGGTCAACATCCTCAAGCACCCACTTAGTAATAAAACCTTCTGCAATTTTAGCAAATATTGAAGTGAGGGAAACTGGTCTAAGTTTATCAATACTTGGTGGTTGTTGCTTGGGAATAGGAACCACAATAGCTTGTTTCCACTGAACAGGCACATAGCCTTCCCTGTAGGAGGAATTTAGAATATCTGTAAGTGGTACACTTAATTCATACGCAAACTCCTTTACCAATTTTGGTGGAATCTGATCAGGACCACAAGCTTTTGCAGATTTCAATTTTTTTAGTTCAGCATAAACATCCCATGGGTACAACTGAGGAGCAGCTTCCTTGGCAGGTAAATATGAAGGTAATCGACTAAAATCAAGAGGTTCAAGAACCTCGGATACTTTCGCAAATTTTGAGTTAATAGCATTAGCAATGCTTTTGAAATCGTTATCCTCGATACCCTGGATCTTTATGCTGAGGTCAGATTTAGTAGCATTAGTAACTGTTCTTATTTGTTGGTGCCATTTTCTTGGCTCAGTCTTTTGCAAGTCCCGGATTCTGGTTGTGTGGTAGTTTGATTTAGCCTTTTCAATTTCTCTTTTAACCGAGTTCCTTAATTTACGCCACTGTTGAAGGTCATTTTTGGCAAAAGCTGTTTGGCGTTCAGTAATGAGCAATTTAATGTAGGGGGTCAGCCACGGCTTGTCGTTGCAGTGCAACTTTGTTTTCTTTAATGGAAAACAAGACTTGATGGTAGTGTCCAGCATAGTATAAAAAGTGTCAATTTTATTTTGCGTACCAAAAGTATCCAATACCTGAAGCCAATCTTGATCCTGTGCCCATACACCAAATGTGCGAATGCCAGATTCACAAATAGGGCGTGAAACCTTGGTCTTGTGTTGGTTTTTAGCCTTTTTGATATGATTTTTGGGCTTCCACAGGATGCAAACATGGTCACTGTAACCAATAGGCGACAAAGCAGTAGGTTTACAGTACTGCGCATTAAGCACATGATTTGTAAGGACAAGATCAAGAGTGGCTTCTTTACGGGTAGGGAAATCAATAAGCTGTTTTAGATCATTGCCTCTAAGGACGGGATTAACATTCATTCGATTAAAATCACCAAGAATGACTATACCAATGTCAGGATATTTCGTACGAAGACTGTCAATAGTGTGCAGCAGATGCTCTTCAAGCAAGTTCTGATATGGAGAATCTGTGACAATGTATACGGCACAAATAGCAATCGCTGAAATTCCACGTGGTAGTCGTTTGGGACGTACCTTAACCCACACACATTCAAGCTCATTAGGGATCTCGACGCAGTCAATTTTACTTGCAGGAATCTGGTTATTTACGTAAATGGCCACGCCACCGCCTCGTTTTTTGTCACGGCATTCAGAGAACAAATTGTACCCTGAAATGTTCAGTAGCTCTGATGGAACATCTGGCTTAAACCAAGATTCTGTAATAACCCCTATGTCCACAGCTTGCTGGTCAAAGATTATCTTAGCTTCATCAAATTTGTTATTTAATGACTGTGCGTTGGTTAAGTGAGGTAATGCAAATGATGAATAACGTTTATAATGATTAAATATAAATACAGCGCTATCATTTATTTTATAGTAGTCCCGGCTTCTTGGTCAATAAGCAAAAGGGTTAAAATTCATTTTGAATATTGTATATTGTGTTGAGGGCCATTTGTTGGTTATGAGAATATTTTATGGTGCATTTTCACGCTATTTTGTGATTTGATGATAGGTTCGATTTAACTTGTATTCGTTTTAGTTTATCATGTTTTTTAAGATTATAGGCCTACGTGCTGAATAACATATCACTGTGTATTATATAAAAATAAGGCGAATTTGCTCTGCTTTTCAATTTATTACTGGCCAACCATAATTTATATCGCCAAAGCTGAATGTTTAAAAATACCAATTGCAAACAAACATACAAGTATTTTCTACCAATATTTGAATATTTACATTAGAAGTTATGTTATCAGCTATATTGAATTACACGATGTGGACACTTTTTAGACACCCCGTATAAGAATTAAATATAGATGATACGTATTTAATCATAGTAAGGTAAGTGTTGCGTAACGGTATAGGTTCTGAAGTCTAAAACACTATTAAATTATTAAAAAATCCAACATTCTCTCGTGCTTCGCCTAGTTCAATCGTTATATTATACCCGGTGGCTAATTCTTCACTACCCTAGACTTGTCAAAATGTGTTGTTGTGTTACAGTTATTTAACTCCCGAGGCCTGTCTTATTTATGGTAGAGGTGCGCCATCTTATTTCTTGAAAAAAGGGCTTGTGAACTAACGGTGTCTATTTAGTAATGAAATTTAAAGAATTCTGGCTGTTTTTACTCAACTGCAATTTAAGGACAGTATGGGATGTTAATCGTCAACATAAGTAGTTTTAAGAGTTGCCTGCAACTATACACACTCAGCGCGCGACTGTTAGCCAATCAGAAGGCTGAACTACATGTGGTCCCCACTTGAGCGATTGGGAGCAAAATGTCGCTCTCTTTTTCGCACGCTTGTTTTTGGAACGGCGCTTGCGTAAACTTGCACAGCAATCAAATAAAGTGGTTGGAAAAGAACTATAAATATCCTGGTCGACCAACAGCTACATCTGGTGTTTTAACGTATCGATTCAAGAAACAGGCATTTCTGTTGACTACCGCAACGCAAAGGTACATTTAAGCAAATAAGCTTATTACTTACGCTACCACACATTCAAGCTAACAATACGCTTGAAATACGACAATTAAAGGAACAATAAACATTGATAAAACGCAAGCAGTGTCCATGGTGGCAGCGGTGGGCATTTGTTATCAATTTCTTTCATAGCCCTATCCCTACCATATACCACAAAATACCATTGGTACCACCCGGCGTTTTTCGATGACAATATGGACCCAGCCCACCTGTCGCAGTAGACACCCAGTAGTGTAGTGAAGAAACGTAAGCCGCTGGTGCTGGAGGTCCGTGATTTAAATCTTATGGGGATCCGGGAGATATTTTGGTCAATTTTCCAAGTTGAAAAAATAATTCTGAAAAAAGTGAGGGTAGACTTAGGGTTAAGATGCTGCGGGTCCTTTATCCACTGAATAATCAATTTCTTCATTTGTATGCCTGATTATCCAACTTCTACTTGGTTTGTTCCTCATTTCTTTTAATGTGTTGAGCTCCCAAAAAATCTCAGAGGTTGAGTGAAATATCTCTGCCATGTTTTTTTTCTTCAAGTACACCCTTAGGGCCAGGAAAAAGTAAGTCTAAAGAAGTTGCTGGGAAGGAGGGATTACCGGGCGGCAGGTGTTTATCCAACTTTTGACTGTAAGCGCTCCCTTCTTTACCCAGCTATTATTGTGGTCCATAGACCTCAACAAAAGAAAGGCATACATTTTTTTATGTCCTATAGAGTGACTTGTTGGCACAATTTGGTACCAAATTTGCCACAAAACAACAAAGATCAGCCATGATTATTGCATTTCATGAAATTCCGTGACGTTTCCAAATTCGCCTATTTAATACACTACGCGGAAGAAAAACAGGAAGGGGAGAGGGGTCTAAGCATAAGACGGAACATTCTATTCTCATATGCAAATGCCCTAGATCAAGCCCTTTACGTGAGTTATTGACGCTGGAACGTTTAAAATTATCTCGAGAAATGTTTATCTGGCGATCAGGACAGAGGTGATTTTAAAGTTATACTATAATACGAATATATTATGATATAACACGTTACCCAACATATGGATCATCATAGCATAAAGTTATTGGCGGATACGGCAATCACGAGACATCACATAATGAATCATAATCGCGTTTCGAAGCACATCTATATTATACATGTAGTCAAAAAAGGATACAAAGTTTGACAAAGATGTCAATGCCCTTATATCAAGCATACAGCCATCCACAAAACGATGACTCTTGCAAGTATCACGTTGCTCCAAGATAGTTGGCATTGCACCAAAAACGGCTACTTGAGATAAAAGTGAGACCATAACGCTTAGGCCAAAAAAATAAGAAAGTTGACTTGCCCTTTCAGGGTCAGAGACAGGGTCGGGCGGTCGGATTATTATTATTATTTTTTATTTTTTTATTTTTTTTTAACAATTTTTTGTTGAACATTTACTGCCAAAAACACGTTTTAAAGAGATTAAAAAAAAAAAAAAAATCTTTTCGATTTTGATTTTTTTGATTTTTCTTTTTTAAACAAGCAGATACTACTCAAAAACACGTTTTCATCTTTCTTGATTGTTTTATGCTTCTTTCAATTTTTTTTTTCAATTTTTTTTCAATTTTATTTAATTATTTTTTTTGAAGAAAAAGAAAGAAAAAAAAGAAAAATAGCGACCCTAGATTTCCGAAAATTCGGGTCGGTCGGAAAGGGCAAGTCAAATTTCTTTCTTTTTTTGCCTTATTTTATGTACTTCATGTCTCATCGAAACCTAAAGTTAAGATAAAAATTGGCAACCTTTCCTTCGTTAAAAGATTGGGCTACTTCACATTAACTACGGCAACACTGTTGCAGCAACACCTCCCAAGCTGGTTAAACCATTGCCATATCTTCTCTAGTATGCGCGCGTAACAACATCCATGATTAAAGGGTTCTGTCCGAAAGACGTCGAAATAATCAGGACAGCATGTGGCAATGTGTAGACGGAATTTCTTATCGTCTGTTGTTAATATTTCAGTTTAATTCATTAGAGACACTTTTCAATCCGTGAATTACTCCCTGGTACATTAATTGTTAAGTTAATAACAACATTCTAGAGTTATAGACTAAGGGATGGGCTTAAACATTAACTACCAAATCCTAGAATGCATGCAAGGCGTAGTTGGCAGAAGACCGGAAGAGACGTGTAACTATTTCATCGTCTGATCTGAATTTTCCGAATAATAGTATGTGTTATAAGAGCCAAGGTGAAGCTTCAACCGCTTAATTTGTGCAACATTTATTGATCTCATCAACACCGAAGGACGCTCTGGAGCATTATGACTGAAGATCAAAAGGGGAGATTTGTTTGATCCTTTCGATTGTATCGCAATTTTATCAACAACATGTCTTTTAGAGCAAATGATAACGTTAAAACCGGCACAAGCTTCTGTGAAATCGCTCAGATAAGTTACGTATTTTTACGTAATTTATTTTATGAGAAGAAATCATGATATTTAAATATCATGATTTCTACTCATTAGCAAATTCGGCGACAATATAAATACGAACCCAAGGTGGTTGCTTACGAGGCAAATTATCAAACCGTAAAGAGGAAACATTTGATAGATATGTTTATGGATTCATAAAAGTTGCCTCCGCTAAATGTGTAATTGATATTTTAAAAACAAATTCAAATTTCAAAACAATTATCAAACACCTAAGGCATGAATACGTCGGATCTATGCATAATAACTAGTAATACCATTACATGCCTCATAGCTGCATACAGTCAATATTTCATCTCAGTTTTAATTTCCGACGTACGACTCTCTGAATATCCTAGTATAACACATTAATATCCGTCAGCGAATTTATGAAAACATACAGGAGGAAAATAGTCTTCTCAATTTACTTTGAAGGAGTTGTTTAATACATACAGTGGATTATAGAGCCACCTATATTTAACATCATATCTTGACGTCGGAATTACTGTATCAAATCGTGAGAAGACCCTGCAGTGAATCGATATATAATAGTTTTGGTTTGAGGCAATTTATGAGCGCATATTCGAAGAAAAAAATATCAGCTGTGTTGAAAGCAAAGTGTGTCATTTTCAAACATTTAGTAAACTAACTGTGTCTAATGCTATGAGGTCATATGATCTCAGCGAACTCTTAAATGTTGGAGTATGTTTGACTAATTTCTCTACCGTATATTATATTTTAATACCAATACAACAAGTATGCAACAAAATGATTTGTAAAAACATATATTCCCATGAAATACAACGTAAAGGGGTAAAAGAACCTGACGGAAATGTATTTAGAATGTATTAGACACCTTTATTCCATTGTATGTCTCTGAAAAATGAGCCTGTTGTGATATTCCAGCTGATTTTGAATACATAATATGATTTTGCTTTGCTTGAACAATGTATGGACACGCTCCTGAATTAAAAGTAACCCTAACAATAAGATCCTGATGAACCAATACTACGTTATATGATACAGACACGGCACCTAATATACGCAGAGTGCGTTTCAAACCTTATTCCGGTGCCTTACTCGATGGAAACACGATCAGTCAATCGCTTAAACCCCGCATATAATATGCATTACCGTTTCACCATTCAACATAATTGCCTTGTTCTGTATGGGCCAACATGTTATCACACAGACAACTCAGCAAACTTATCACAAGATACAATATCAAGCATGACGTGTGATTTTTCAAAAAGGTTGAAGATGAGTTACGCTAAGACCGTAGTAAAAGTAATTACAAAGACACTTTGAAAACGGCTTGGGAAATACAAAAAGTAATATGTTTTTTATTTCTGTGAAAAAATGATCGTCATCATGACTCCTGTTATACATGTCTAGTTTTCAATTCCAGAAGAAAAACTCTCTCAATACATCATCAACGATAGATAAGACCTATGTTTAGAAGCTTGACGTTTGTACGTCCCCTAGTGCTCGTGGTAACTATGAAAATTATCAACAAACAATGAATAGATTATGAAAAAGAAGTACGTGTATAAAAGCCTATCAGATATTTTACAAACAATACGTCACGTCTGCGTTTCGCCGCTCGACGTATAACCAATAGAAAGTGTGTATGGTTTTGGTTTGAAGTAGTGAAAGCGCGGTCGATAGAATTTGATAAAACGCAACACATGACCGATGAATAAGGGATCACTGCAAAACTAATACGCATGACTCATACGTATAAGTGACTTGTACGTAAGTATTCATTTAAATCACAATACGTATTAGAAAACCTTCAAAATTAAACTGAATTTGATATAAAAGTGCATTTATGGTAAGCTGCACTGGGTAGTGGTGCTTGTCTGAGTGTGCTTGCTAGACGAATTTTTCAATCAATACACGCACGAATCAAGTAGGATTCCAATGGATGTTCTTCGATTTTTTTATTACCAGAATGTGCTTAAATCGAAATATATCGATTGTAAATGTTTGATTTAAAGCAACGTGTATCAATGGCTGAATTTCTACAAAATATTTTAACAAGCGAACCATAACTTTCACTCCGGTATCATCAATGCAATGAATGCATGGAGAAAATATGTTTTTATTCTGATACACACTTTAAAGCAAGTCGATAGTGCAAGCCTCTTACATATCGAAACTGAAAGGGAATACACAATTGTCTTCTATCTTTTCTAATATGTTTATTCGTGAAATAATTTCATAAATACATCAATAACAAAATATAATCAAATATTAATTTTCTTGAGTAGTACAAACGAGGCACAAAGATCGTGCTGAATGGTATTGACTATACATTGATCAACAATACTGTTTAGACATTAATTGTAATAATCTCAGTGCATTTTATGTATGGGACTACGGATAGCTTAAGTAATATTGTTATACATAATATATAGAATATCAAATAATGCGTGGGATTGTAACTTGTTCACCATTGAGTATAGATAGCGTATGTGTTGTTTCGAGAGAAATGAGAAAAATCAATCCACGCGCGCTGATGTTGATATGTGAATAATGACACGACAATACAATTAATATTTTACTATTTTGTGCATACTTTTAATCGAAAATGACGAATGAATACATCTTAACGAGTTCTACATCACCGCAGAAAAAAAAAAATCGGCCAACACTTGCTGCGTGAACAACGAATCAAAACAAAGCGCGCGCCACGCGGAGTGCAATTAGAAACTTTCAATGCACTCCGCATTTTTTAGTTTCAAATTCCACTATTTCCCTGCCTATTAAAATCTCTCACCTAAAAAATCCTTATCATAATATTATATACCTCAAAAACGCAATAAACCCATTGGATATAAAACAAAGATACGGTTCATTTAAATGTCAATGCAATTCCACCTGTAATTTCTCCCAACTAGAAGCATCACATATTCAAGAATGTTTTTACACCGTACAATTCATGGTCCAAAAGCCACAGTACTAAGATATTACATTTCAAATCCATTTGACACATTCATAAAATTCAGTATCGCAGACATTGATAAGACAAAACATAATGGATGCCCGAGGCAATATCATAAGCCGTTTAAACGGCTTATGATTAGTTTGCACATAACCATTTTCCGGTAAACACATCTAACAAAATTCAACCAGTCCTGCGACTGGCTGACAATTATTTGTCGTCGGATCAACGTTCTAACTCGCGCACGTCACATGGATGTTTAACTCGCGTGAAATACGCGGGGTCAACCTCACTTCTTGGTTGCGCATCATTGACTGCGTGATTTGGAAGCTCGACCTCACGTCGCTGATTGGTTACCGGATTTCTGTGTTTTTTAAGAATACGCGATTCGCGGATAGTAAGTGCGCCGGGGTGTGTTTATCTACGACCAGCAAAACATTGTAAGCGTGTTCTTTACCCCGATTTGCAAGCTTTTCGAGGTAATAAATCTTCTCCCTCCTACACAATTTCTCAGATTTATTTCACACTACCTGTTTATTGCCAAATACTTGCTACCCTACCATCGCTCTCTCAAGCATGGCCCAACTTTGAACTTCAATTTGTCATAAGAACTAGTGATATTTCAAATTTTGTGAAATCAAAAGTTCAAATTTCGAATACATAGGAATATATTATCCCTAGAGCAGATTAGTTTTAAAACTAGCCCAAATGTGCCTGAAAGTCACCAGGTATGGCAAGTCATCAAGTCATGTGTCAAGATTGTACACTGCCTTGGCCATCCTCAAGGTTACCCCAGCATGCAGTCGATGGTGTTGGATCGACCAATTCTTAGTTGGAACTTAGAGCCCAACACGCGACTTTTCAAGTTCTTGTGTTAAGAAATTCAATGTTTGAACTCTCAAAAAACAACACTTAGTACTATTTCAGATTTTGTAAATCAAAAGTTCAAATTTTAAGAGAAGTTACGATATAGAGCAGATTTTAGTTTAAAATTATCCCACTTAGCTAAATGTCGACACATGTGGCAAGGCACATCGCCGAGTGTCGACTGCCTTTTGGGTTGTCCCGACAGTTGGTCCAGGGTGTTCACACGCAAATACTAGCTTCATGGTCAGTTCAAAACTCGGGCTCAAACTGTACAGGTAACTGGAACGTAATGGTGCTGGAAGTTCACCCAAAATGCGCGCAAGACAAGCGTATCGATTCGCTCATCTTAATACTCCGCATGGGCGCACCGCGAACAATGATTTGTCATCACCACTAAAATAATCGCGGTCTGTTTCTATTCAAGATCACCACTAAAATCACCACTAAAATCATCACTAAAATTATGACTAAAATTATCACTAGAATTACCACCAATAATCCAAAAATACTGGGTTATTTTGGTGGTGATTGAGGTGGTGATCACGTGTTTCAATGCATGGCATCACCACCAAAAACCACCTTTTGTATTCGAATAAAAACACGGTTCATGTGACGTTTGTCCATTGCACAGTTATCACAAGAATAGTGACCACTAATCACGGTGGTCTTTATTTATCAACGTTATAATAAACGTTAATATTGGACACGTAATATAATTTAATTTTGGCCATCGGGTTTGCTAGCTCGCTAACTCTAGCTGCGTCTAACACTTTACGGCAGTTTTCACTTCTGGTTATTCATATCAGGTATGTCATCGTTATGAATACTTTATGAGACTGGGTGAAGGGTTAACACGGAGGTTGGTCAGGCGTGAATTTCTATAGACTGTGTTCAAAAAGAAAATGTAAAGATAGTAAACACGGTTTTCCAACGCGATCCGGACGTCTTACCAAACATTTTTTGTTTGTCTCAAGGTTTAACAGGTTAGTTTCCATTTCCTCCATAATCGCTGCATTGCCAGAGTTATGAATAGAATGCGTGTATTGTTACATAAAATTCACAAGATTGCTTAACGAATATAGTTAATTAATAGATACATAATAAATTAAAGTAAGACAAAGAGCATCTATATTATCATCTATATAACCTTATATGCATCAAGATAAACACTAGCTGTCCTGTAAGCCACTTCTGCTGACATGTTTCGGGAATGAATAATCAGTCATTTTTCTGTGATTCAAAGTGTTTTTTAAATACATATTCGTGTTCAAAAAGCACGAGGTTCAGTTGTTTGTGACAATTATATCGTATTTGTGGTGATTTATCAAAACGTATGGAATTGAATCTGCTGGAAGTATGTCCTGGGACTATCCTCGTATTTGTGGTGATTTATCAAAACGTATGAATTGAATCTGCTGGAAGTATGTTCTGGGACTGTCCTATAGCAATCTTGTTTCTAGAGTGGATGCATAATTTAAATGTTAGTTTGGATAGATTATGTGCAGTAAAGGAAGCACTAGAGTAATACGCTTTGAAATAAGGATATTATGTAGTAATAACCAATCTATTCTTATTAACCCCCTGAGAACTACCGGCCGATTGGTTAAAAAGATGGATACATCATTTATTGCACCAATGAGAGACATTGTTAGAATAATTATATCCTTGATAAAGATGGAAGTGAAACATTTTACAAGCTGCATTTGAATTGACTATTCATATGAGTACATCAGTTAATAATCCAATTAGAGCCACCGTAAGATAGACAGGTAGACCCCAGGGGGTTAACCACAATCCGTACATCCTGTGATAAGATGACATGGTTGATCACAATGTGCTTACAATTAAATCAACTTAAATGTACAGAAACGAAATGCTATCCCAACGCTTTTTAGTATTTCAGCATTTTCTTTCTGTTAGAGCAATCCATAATACTGGAAGAGAACATTTGGAGACTACATTATGTGTTCCAAATTAAAACCCGTGTGGAATGCCAAATGACTATAGTTAATGGAATAATACATAATAGATCACCGCAATCAACCTATGCATTGAGAGATCACCTGTATGCAAGCAGCTTGACATTTTTGCCGAAATGGGATTACACATTTATTACTTTGATCATAGAATAATATACATGTATCAACTTGTGTTTAAAACCAATTTATTTGTTTTTAGAAAAACGAATCCATACAAGTTGGCTTCTGACTCACGATTTGAACGCAATCTGAATCTGAATCTGAACGTGAATCTGAATCTGAATCAGAATCTGAATCTGAGTATGAATATGAATATAATTATGAATATGAATATGATTATGATTATGAGTATGAGTATGAGTATGAGTATGAGTATGAGTATGAGTATGAGTATGAGTATGAGTATGAGTATGAGTATGAGTATGAGTATGAGTATGAGTATGAGTATGAGTATGAGTATGAGTGTGAGTGTGAGTGTGAGTGTGAGTGTGAGTGTGAGTGTGAGTGTGAGTATGAGTATGAGTATGAGTATGAGTGCGATTGTTAGTGTGAATGTGAAAATGTGAATATGAATATGAATACGAATACGAATATGAATATGAATATGAATATGAATATGAATATGAATATGAATATGAATATGAATATGAATATGAATATGAATATGAATATGAATATGAATATTAATATGAATATGATTATGAATATGAATATCAGTATGAGTATAAATATGAGTATGAATATGAGTATGAGTATGAGTATGGGGAGATGTATGGGTATAAGTTTGAGTATGAATGTCGATATTGATATTGATTTTGATTTTGATATTGATATTGATATCAATATCAATATCAATATCGATATTGATATTGATATTGATATTGATATCGATATTCAATTCTAGGTGGAGTACGTAAATTATTATATATATCATTCGGTACTACTGCAAACATTTTTCAAAAATGGTATATTTGATAAGGGATCTTCCCTTGGTTATGCTCAACAATGAGTAATAATGATAATTGGTACGTATGTATGAAGTATCCAGTGTATTATGTTAATCAAATTTTACGACACAAAAGATCTGAATTACTCAAGATGATACAACTTCAAATGTGAATTTATTGAATCCTTGCCTGTAATACCGCTAGGTATACTCACCCCTGTTGGCCCCCTACACGCACTTTAAGTAACCTGTAACGTTTACATTAAGTCTAATATGTTACACAGACCCGGAATGATGAACGACTCTGTATAGCAAGTATAAGGAGAGAATATATAAATGATTTAAGGTGCAATTTGGTATACCTTTTATAACGGTGTGAAAAAGGCGCACAGTGCCTTATCTTCTTCAAATGAGTAACACTATCAACACTGTAACGACAAGTGCTACATTAAAGTCGCAATTCAGTTTTCCAGCTACCAGTAAACCACATTGTTATTATAATTAACCCGATGGCACTTTTATGGTGATGGTTTCCGAATGATTATAACAGTTTACTTAGATCAAAGTTAAAATATGGATTAAATGCCTACAATTTCCAGAATCTTATGCGCATATAAACTGCAAAACATGACAATGCACTAGTCAAAATTTCGAAGAATATAGTTGTAAACTGTTTCAGTTGTTTCAGGCCTTACATCTATAAAATATTGTTTATACAAATGTGTACAAGGTTGATTCGGACCCGTATGTTATTGCCGGGTGTATGATATTATGCGTCAATCATTTTCAAATCGTTACATGTATAAGCTCTAAGTGTTCTGCATGTAAAAACACTCTAATTAGTGTTTAGTATAACTTTACTGTTACTATTCATGGCTCTGGTATTTTGTGGGCTTCATTTAAGTTTAAACGTATATTATAATAGATGTTACTCGTTTGGTGGTACATAAATCGTCATCCTGTACTATCAATAGCCATGTAGGAATGTGTCAAGTTAAACGTCAATTCAATGAATACTTAAGTGCCATTTGATACCCCTAGAAGTACTGGAGGTATCCCTGTGGCCTCGGCTACCCCCTTTTTTATATAGTGTATGCAATAAACCAACAGGGATAGTATAACTATGGTTTTGGGGAGCCATCATGGAGGAAAAGGCTAGTGTCACGTATTCGGCAGACAATTACATTTCCCGCTCCATGTGCTTGGAGCTGATCAAATCATATTGTTCCGTGGAATCCATGTTGGAGGCACCAATAACGAGGACACAGTGGCGGGTATTGCATACTCTCTCTTACCTATGCATTCTGTATGTATCTATATTAAGCGTATACATTGAATATATATATATGGGTTGATGGATGATTCTGTATACGTAAAGTAAGTATCTAGAGTACACCCCTACCTATTTAAAACATATATCCAGGAACCACTGATTAATGGTTTGAGTTGCACAGTATTTGTACACCATACTGTAACAGCCAAAGTGTTTCAGTCAAAAATGAGCACATAATTCATCAATATAAATACGCCTACAAGAAAGTATCTCAAATGTACTATATTCAATACTTTTAAAAGTACTTCCAACGAATATAGCGTGCCATGTTGATTTACATTTTGTTCTAATTCTCTGAGCGTAATCCAGTATCGATGTTCAAGAACATCCAAAAACTACAAGTTTATTAGTTGTATTTGATAGAAAAAGATATAGAGATCACATTCATCAATGAGTTGCTATATACCTGTAAACACAAGCTTCTAGACGTAGTTATGTTTTGCTGCAATGGCCTTATCTGTTATATATATACAATGATTTTTAGTTTTACTGTTTATATAAAGAAAATAAACGTACACCCATTACACTACAGTGTTGGATTAGCAAGGTTGTTTAGATTCGTATGTATATGTCATTACTCGTCGAGGACTATATGCATGACTAGCGAAGTAGTAAATGCTTTTAACAAATTAAATTTCAATAGCGATCATTTCTAATCTTTCCAAGATATATTTTTGAAATGCTCAATACCCTCCGTACATGCACATGTACTATGGATAAAGCGTGTACTTTGAATCTCAAATGTAAAAGAAAACTATATGACCATGCTTATTTATCCAGACAGTTAAAATTCTATGTGTTTTTCTTTCATGTTAAATATTCGGTACATCACGTTTCCATTAAAGGGCGCAATACAAAATCTTCGCGCGCAATTTAAAAAAACCCACGGCAACACCACTGTGTCCACATATGATATATCCACAGTGCATACTGCTCTAATAGCATGTGCTAATGTTTGAGGACGGAATGTAATATAGCTAAGTATTATTTTCTTAAAATCGAAATTTATCAAAAATAAAATGTACGTTGCTCAAAAAGTAGAGCACACGATAGATAAGAATCACATCATGAACTACTAGCATGACTAGTATCGTAAATTGCGCACTATAATAGAGAACGTGCCTCTAATGGTTATAGTCGCAGGTGGAGCGATCAATTAGCGATAAGTTAATTTAACAACTATAAGAACTAGGATCTTGGATACTTAAACCATAAATAGAGCGGGGTATGCTAATATTAGAATTGCCAGATGTCACATTGTGATAAAGTATCCGTTTTCAATACACCTTTCGGGCATTGGGCTTTAAACCTTTAACTAAACGCAATCGTATCTTTTACAACAAATAACACTGCCAGAGATTAATGGCCGACTTTGTAACGGCATACTCATTTCTGATTTCATAACTATATCGTTGCACTACATGGAATAAAACACACGCCTTCCATAATTCAGCTGCGTTCTGACAATACCACTTCCTAGTAATTGTTCTATACTGAATACTGAAAAATGATACTCACGATCATCGGAGCTTCGAAACATTAGAAAACATATAATGTGGGAGCACCACACCAAATAATGTTCCCATTGAAATACGTGTTAAATGGCCATATTTATGACACCTTTTCTACACTCCGGTTACATTTATGGCAAACTTCTCACCTATGACCATTGAAAGTCTAAATTTTAATTTAAGGCATGTTTCAGTAGGGGTTATCAACCTAGACACAGCGCCCTCACTTTTTCATGTTTTCTGGCATGCCTGTTCACCATTTAGGCAGGTGCTTCCGCCCTGGGCACTATTAAGGTCGATGAATTAAAAATATCGTATTTTATCATTGTAGGTGCAACGGATCGGTCCCATTCGTTCATTTAAGTACAAAAATACCATCCCCGGAGAATAGAATTGCCCAAAAACTACACATTTACAAGCCTAGTCTTCGTGATTTCCCGGAACTACTACGATTTACAAAAATTGCGCATTGATTTGTTGTAGTGCTCCAATGTGTGCCCTCTCCTAAACGAAAATAAATCAATTGGCCTTTCTTTCTACAGAGCGATGTATTAAACAAAGCAACGTAAACGACTTAATTAAAACAAACAATTGTCGACCAGAGAGCCGATCCAAAAGCTGGCGTTCATCCAAATATTGAACGCGATCTTGCGATGCGATGCATTCCAAAACAACAGACGCACAACGCTGTGCATGTATAATTTGAAGTCGCATAGTACGCAAGGGAATGGTTTAAAAATGATCGACAATTAGGGCCTATCTGTTTTGATTATAGCCAGTCACTACGTAATATGTGGTTCTAATAACCCGTGGTCCTTGTAGAAAATCGTCAATTCGAATTTGAATTTTGGACAGCGTTTGTTTTGTGATTAAAGGCATATTATGTGATCTTTTCCAAGTAGCGCCCTCTATCATTGATTTTTACTATGAAAGCAGATTTTCTTGCAGATTTGCATTTTTGATCATAAATCATAAAGATCTTCTTAGTTACAGATCGATACAATTCCTAATTACTTCAAAATCATGGTTTGAAAAATCTATTTTTTCAAATTTTACTCTAAATTCACTATAAAACCATGATTTTGAGGTTATTAGGAATCGCATCGCTCTGTAACTTGGAATATATTTATGATTTATGATCAGAAGAGTAAATCTGCAAGAAAATCTGCTTCCAATTTTTTTCGATGATTGAGGGCGTCCCCTTGAAAAGATCACATAATATACCTTTAACCTTTGACAAACACACTCAATTATCCATCCATCAGTATTTGCCTCAGAAACATCCCAAAGGCTTTCAAAATGTCACCTAGACATATTTATAACATAAACAAATTGACCAAGGCGTCACATAATATGACACACATGATACATCAATAGATTGGTCCGCTGTGTTAACCCCGGGGTGTTAACCTGGTTTACATACATGAAACTTCACCCAATCATATTATCGAATCATAACACACAACAATATTATTACCTTTCTAGGTTCTGAGGCCAGTGTTACAATAGGGAAGTCATGTAAAGAGCTTAACAACAGGAAGTCATAAACTTTGTTTATGTCCTATATAATGACTTTTTATTATTATTTAACCAAACAGGCTAGATATACATTTGGATCAATCTTTTTGGCACAATTTGGTATCAAATGTGCCACAAGTCCGTGACGTTTCCAAATCCACATATTTTTAATACACTACGCGGGAGAAAAAACCGAAGATACCAGCACATTTCCCCTGCGCGGGATAATTCAAATTCAAACTGTCATGCATGGGTAGTGTAGCACGGTTGCAATTTATTATCGATATAACCAGGGGTCGTCAGGCCATGTAATGTCATTCACATCATCTTCAGTTTGTACTGGTTACTGCTGAGTGAATTGGAATTAGTGATCGAAGGGAGCAGATTAAAGACTGGCCAAACAGGCTAGATCGACATTTGGATGGATCTTTATTGGCATAATGTGTTACAAATTTGTCATAAAACAACAAAGATAAAGCCATGATTAGCTCCATTTAAAGAAAATCCGTGAAATTTCCAAATTCGCATGTTCAACACACTACGCGGAGAAAAATGCTGTGAAGGGCATTTCATGGCCTGATGATTCCTGTGGATATCGATCATACATTGTAACCGTGCTACACTACCCATGAAAGACAGTTGGAATTTGAATTAGCCCGCGCAGGAGGGGAAATGTGCAGTGATCGGGGCAGTAACCAGCAATAACTGACTCAGTAACCAGTTCTACTATATATACAGGTTACTGCATGGCATAGACACCTCTGAAATTACATTCATGAATAAGTTTATGTCAAAACACTCAGGTAAAACTAAGGATGGCAACTAGCATAAACGCTAAATAGTGAATAGCCTGCCCTAGATTCTTAAGTTTAGTATTATTGTGTTTTATTCCGTTGAGGGCGCTAGACGAAATAAAGCTAATCTGTTACACAGGATATATACTGATACATACTGAGTCAGTAAATTACTGGTTACTGCCCTCCAATATTTATCAGTTTGTACTGGTTACTGCCGCCTGAATTCGGTGACTGGTATAAGGCATCGATGAAAATATGTTTACCTGTCCTAAGGGTAAATAATGCTTTAGCATGCTTAATGCAAAAAAATATCAAGGAAAACAAGGTGTTTGAACCAATTTGAAGCCAGCGGTAAATTTCGAGATACATATAAGTTACTTCAAAATAAACTGACACTGTTCATATGAATGTCGGTTGTCTGCGAAACCAGTATTTGAAGCTAGAGAGTCTCAATGCTATTATAGTCAGCAAATATTGGCTGCCCTTAAAGCCAAGGGCAAGAAATTCTAAGAAGTAATGCCCCATTTAACGACTAAGTCCATTAGACACGTGGGAGTTTGATAAAGCCACGGGCGTTATGGTTGTCCAGCCATGGGTATTATCACGACATGTAAATGCTGTAACGAGACTACTTATTTGTATTGCTTGTTGTCACAAAGGATGATGATATAAAAATATATTTCGTTTTATTTAGATAAAACGTATACAAAACACAAATGAGCAAAGCACTCACAAATTGAATATTGGACTGCCCTTTTCCGCAGGTAATACACAGTCTTGTTTTGTTTTCTGCCTGTGTTGAAATAATAACCAGAAGGTAGTCTGGCTTCCACCTTCTAATACATGGAACAGATAGGCAACCACATATATGAAGTTGAATCCCAACTATACTAATTACTAAGGGTCTTTAAGATAACAAGAGATGACGGAATTGAAGTCACATCTTTTGTATAGGGTGAGTCAAAATAAGTGGTCACTTTTTTTAGAAAAAGCCCCAAAACTAGTGATAGTGCTACCACATATTTAGCTATTAATGGGATTGCAATAACACATAGTATTGTCGCTTAAATGTTGGATACAAAGTCGTAAAATAACTGGACATTTTCCTAAATTCAAGGAAGAAACTGAAAGGAGGCATCACAGCTTATTTAGAAAGCAAGCCTCATTAGAATATATTGAAGAATAATTTGATAATTCGACCATCCCATGGATTGGCCTTACAATTGGAATAATCAATGGTTTTGAATATGCATGCCTATTTTTTTTCTGACGCCTTTGCGTACACATGTTCCGTTGTTTCTGACTCTCCCTGTACTACTTGCAGCAAGATTTTGTTAAAAAAACCTTCGTTTAACAACATTATAATTCATTCTTTCATTGCAATGTAATGTCAATGAGAACCTTAATTATACACGTGTGACAGAAAGTAGCTGGTCATAAGGTGAAAGTGAAGCAAACAGGCCTGTAATCAGGGTTTATTGAACCATACCATGTTCATTTAATCTGAGCAGTGGACAGAATTTTGACGGAACGGAAACATAAATGGGTCGTGATAACACATAAGATAAATAACGTTTATTAGACTAAGGCCAAAGTAGATAACGTCAATATTATATTATTAGGTTGCAGTATTACTTTTGGAACGTCAAGTGACAGTTTAGCCACCATTCTGTCTAGTGATTCAGTCTTAGCATCTTATAATAACAGAACACAAACACTGTGCTCAAAAGGTTATACACTTCAGGGGCCTGAAACACTGTCTATACGTAAAGTATACAAATGTGTGTTACATGGTTGGAAGGAAATAGGGAAAACTATAAAAGCCGTCGGACTTTTTGAAACGTGACTAAATCACACGAAAAACCAAAACAAAACATGTGGAAGGTAGGTTCCTTGGGTCTCATAAACAGTATAAACAGTATAAACCATTTAGAAGTTGTTATGGTTCGGGCTGAGGGCAAGCGAAAACTAATATTTGTTTTAAATTTATTTGATATGTAAAAACGTTATGAATGATTAGTTTCTTTTTGTTTAGATTTCGATTTTGTAACTTTTAGAAAATGTGTAACAGGTGCGGTATCTTTAAGAATAAAGAAAAGCAAATTAAGTAAGTTTATGTCAAAATTAAAATTCAGAAAATACAGTAGGATTAAAATGAGTTAATTATAATAATATTAAAATGAGTAATAATAATATTGATAACAATAATAATAAAATGCACCTCAGTTATAATGGTGTTTAAATAATTCAACACAAATTAAAGTTGCTCAATTAGTGAGTAATAATTAATAATATTAATAATAATATTATTTAAATCCCTGTTTTTATCTCGATCAGACTCTTTTGACATAACGCCGGTCTAGTATTCCGTGTCTGAACAAACTTCAGAGAAATAGCCGGGCGTGGATAATAGATGTAAATTCAATATGTTCAGGAATGTCTGATAACCGTATAATGGCAAAAAAACCCAATCACCAGTACTTTGATCTTTCTTAGAATATCTTTTTTGTTACTTGAGATTACGTCATCTGTCAAAACAGCTATCCAATAATTACGTTTCAGACACTGTGCTAACTACCACCAACCGAAGACTCCGTATAAAATCCCGCAAGAGCCCAAAGACGTTCTTCGCGAAGCCAAAGCGATATATAATACTGTTCCGTTACGGGTCACCGATAAGCTGCCATCAAACATCACTTAGGCCGACGATGCACCTGAGTTATAATGGTGTTTAAATAATTCAATACAAATTAAAGCTGCTCAATTGTATCAACAGCCTCGTCCCCACCAACGAATTACTTAAGATATATGTGAGCGAAAAAAAATATATATAGGTGGATTTAAAGGCGAACTACCATTCTGTGTTTCTAGCCACATCTCCAGTTCTCTTTGGAAATTTGACAAGGTTACAATTTCTCCATGAGAATGACTAGTGCCCATGAAGAGGCGAACTCCTCGAATGGGTTCACAGGGTAGTACAAAGTATAGAAATTCATGGGTATATTGGTACAAATAGAATATTATTATATTCACTATACATATAATTTGCCTGTCTTTTGTCTCAAATCGTCACTATTTTCGTACCCTACAGAAACAGAACAAGATGGCGTCCGCTACAATACTATAGATCTCTTATTTCCAGTGTGTTGGAATATATCCCCATACACCCTCCTTTATGGGAATATATTCCCATAAAGGAGGGTGTATGGTCCCTCTAACTAGTTTAACTAGCTAACTTATACTAGTTTAACACTTTGACACGTTAAGTTTAAGTATTAAACATAGTCTACCAGGTCACATATTATCCCATGTATTCCTATAGAGGTTGATAGACAATATCATGACTATGTTGTGAAGAAGGACCGTGAATGTTTTCACACTAGCTCGGTTTGACGCAGTTGTGCAAAGCTACAGGTTGTAAATATCTGTATTCGATTACAGTGAAATTTGTGAGTTTCAAGTACTCTTTTTTTAATCATAAGAAAACACTATTACAGTGACAAATACGTTCTGTATAGCTTGACACACATTGAAAGTCTCACACACAAACACAAATTAGCATCGAAAAACAATTTTAATCAATATAAACTAATTCCGCATTCAAGAAACCCACACATAATTCGATGTTACTGTTTGTTCGGTATTAGTTTGAATCCTGATAAATATAAATAATATATAAATAAGTAAATTTACGAAGAAAAAATAAGAATGATTGTATTCTTCACTGATAGATGGAGGACTTTCTATTCAAACGGTGTAAATACATTTTTTTAAATTAGAATTATGTCTGTTTTGTATAATCAACATTCTTTAAGCTATTTAATATTGATCTATTCTATCATTTGGCAATTAACAACAACAACTGAAATAATGATAACGTATCTCCGTGAAAGTAATATAATTTATTATTTATAAAGTCGCTTCATCGAAATTTCAGAAATTATTTGCTAATACTTGAGACTCATCACAATGCATTCATTTCATATAGGCGTGCTTAAAGATACAATGATTTTATTAACAAACCATATTGTATGGTTTCATGGCAATAGAAGATCCTTTTCAAAGGCAGACAAAAGCCTTGAAAAAGATTCTGCTAGGATCGAAAGATCAGACCCCTTAGAATATGATTTGATTTTTAGCTTTCAAATATCAATGGTATGGTTGTATGATCTAACTGATCAGCTTTAAAACCTGTTGTCACCCCGTGCAGTTCCAATTTACTTGTAACTGCGTTGATGAAGCAATGACGCATCCTAACATTCATAAATGATTTGGTATTCTATAATAATCCACAAAATGATCCATTTCATGAATCGAAGTCATACTATTTGTCGAGACTATTTAGAAGATGGAGATATGATAGGGGGAAAACCCGTTGTGAATAATTATGAACTAAATTGCGATTTACTGTCTGTCTCATTAGTTTCTAATTTGTTTATTATAAGCAAATATTGATTGTAAGATTCCCTTGGCAAGTGTCGCATAATCGCTCATATGTTCGTAAACACTAAATCAAATCCATTGCGGATTTACGGATTGTTATGTTTTTGAAATTGCGATCGAATGTGTGTGTTGTGACATACTTTAAACACAGTTATGTATAACGTGCAGACTACATTACCTTATTCCACTACACATTTAAATACATTAGACGATTATCTTCTAAAATACGTAGATGGCAAAGCTTGAATCTTTGTAAATAATCGTATCGATACAGCTGGAATGATTTAAAGTTATATATACGAAGTCTGCGTCAACTTTTAATTTTAATCTTCTGAAAGAAAGAAAAAATGCCGAATCGTGAATCTTTGTAATACGCATGCAAGATGCATGCTGCAATCTTTTACGATATGGAGATCACTTTACTTAAAAAGTTTAATACACAGACAGCACGATTGAATCTTTTAAAATAGGCAAATGGCAACTCTTGGAATAGTATTGAATATGCAGATGGTATTAACATGAAGCCTTTCAAATACACAGACGGATCAAATGATTCGTCTCAAATATACAGACTGCATAGTAGAAATATTCTCTAATAAGCAGAAGACATAACGTGAATGTTCTGTAATACTAAGACGATGCAACATAAATCTATATCATCTTACACGGGATAACATTGCCTTTAAAAGTACGTTTGAAGCATTAACCGGACACTAATATGCGTTATATTTCGACAACAACATTCTGAGTATTGACGCACATCCAACTCAGACAGTATCAAGTTTCGACAACTACCTGTGATACGTTTCTCACTTATGCATAATTGCGAGGGGTCTTCTGCTCTAACATGACCGCAGAAAGAACAAGTCGGTTGACTATGTATCCGACATTAAGCCTACTTAACAGATAAGTTCTAATAATTTCATTACGTAGGATGTTTCATTACGTAAGGTAAACACGCTTGACTCCATATGTTGCACCATAACATAAATTAGAAGGTCTCTTATCAATGGCATATTCATAGGCCTATTTAAAATACTCTAAAGCTCAATAAAATAACATTAGCAACTTAGGCGCACTCATACGTAACAATTTGTATTCTGTGGACCAACTTTTACATTTTCGTTTAAGAGTTAGAAACAAAAGTTTTCCATTGCCGCCAAAGTCTGAACTGTTTTCATCTTAAGCTTTTGGCATATAGAGAGAGTATCATCCAAATGTAGTTTCAATCGTCATTTATTTTGTACTTGAGAGAGTGAATGACGAAGTTGGTCATAGAACGGAACAGAGATGACGGGTGCTGTTATAAATGATCATACACTTGGAAACCTGATATATGCTTTTCTTTTCAGAGCTTCTTATGATATGGTTTTTCTATGTAATGATTAATATGTTTATTGGATGATTTCTTTCAGAAAAGCATATCATGGCTCAGAATACAATAAAATGCATGCTATTGACTGGTATGTTTTTCTTTGTGTACTGAGTCATGATATATTTTCTGAAATGAATCATCATTCATTTCATTAGAAACATAATATAAGTTGCTTTGAAAAGAACAAACCCTATATCATTCTCGTTTCCAGTGTTTGAAATGTTGAATATAATTAAATGTGGATTGCATTTTAAACACGCGATATCATGAGATAATATGCATCACCAAGCAACGGCATGATTGAGAGAGTCCATCACGGGGTTAATGGAGGTCGTCTTCACACATTATGTGACGTTAGTTATGTTCTCAGCACATTTTGTACCTTTTGAAGATGATTCCCAGTGTACACCACACCTTCAAAGGTCAGTGCCTTGATACGGGCATGCACGTATGCCTTGCTGAGAGACATAAAGTCAACCATTGTCTTTTGATAGGCACCATAGCGCATTTTGTTAGTAGAAAGTACAACCAACCTCGCTTCGTTTACAAGGATATCTCGTTGAATTAACCTATTTCATTGTAAGAATAATAATAATATACTAACCAATACCCATACAACGAACGAACGAACGAACGAACGAACGAACGAACGAACGAACGAACGAACGAACGAACGAGTAAATGCAAATTAACATGTGATTAATGATCAAAATCACACATTTAAATATCTTCATGACATATGTGTGCGATTCTGATGGATGGCTAGCTATAAACGAGCTTATCTACAAATAGACTTGATCGTCAAATACTAAGATAAACAGCTCCAATATTAACTCTTATTAGCTCATCAACATATATATTTTGAATTTTAATTGAAATAAATGTCATACCTGCTAATAGTTTTGCTTGAGCATAATACAAGAAAGATGCGCCGACAGCTATACATATTATTTCACATTGTAAATTTTTACAATTTTTAAATCTGCGTGAATGTAATCGACGGATAAAAAGGGGTCATGGCGAACAATGATCAGGGATTTCCCTTAAAGCGTTTTATGTGCCCGATCGTACAGAGTACAGTGTGCTTTATCTTGACAAAAGATATACGTGTCTTTAATAACTTGATATAAACCCCCTCTTAAGCTCATCTCAGTGGCGTCTTGAATATTTCTTTTATTTGTTCACATATCGTGAATTTAAGTAAAACAGTCTATATATGACTGCAGGTATACTGAGTGTGTGCTTAAGCTTACAAACAGAAAGCCAGGGGCCACTGTTATATAGTGGTGACTCTCATGTTCGAATATGGACGTTTACATCAAACGCTTAACAATTATTTTTCTTGTTACCAAAAGGTTCTCCAGATTAGTATATCATCAGATATTGTCCTCTACTTTTTGGTAAACGGTTCCATATCATGTTTGAGGAATCATTTCTGGTTCCTCAGTTAACCTTTAAGGTTTCTCGTGGGAGGACAACGTAAGAACGGATTTTTTTCTTGCCACGTGAACTGACACCACGAGACACAGTAACGTGCCTAAGGGTATGTTTCTTCTGGTTCCGATAATGAACGAATACGTGTTAGACTCGCCAATTTGGTATCTAAATTTGGTATCTATACAGGGCTTCAACCTGTTTTCCAAACCAACTTAGTATTTGTACAATTGATCATTTTTTCTACATTTTGTTATCCATAGTTCTGTATGGAAGACATTAATTTCGATGATCTGGGACAACAGATTGTTTCATAATGCAGGTACTCAATGACATGGTTTTGATCCTTTTCTTAAGCCCGTGTTGCGGATTGGTAAAAGTAATCTAGACTTCTGGTCAGTATGCCTGGTGCGGTAAACTTTGTTGGACATCGCTTCAGGTACGGAGCATGAGTTAATGTCAATTATTATGTACCCTGAGCATGCATAGAGGCAGACATACTACATAAGTGCTCACTGTACGTAGATATCGTTAAGCGAGAAACCTGACGATATCGAGACAACTATAAGGGGTACATAATTATAAGTTACTCATAAATAAGAATTCGGCTGTCTGCGAAGCTAGTCTGTGAAGCTCGAAATTCTCAATGTTATTATAGTCAGCAAACATTTGCTGCCCGTAAAGCCAAGTGCAAGACAGACAGTCAAAGAAGTAATGCCCCATTTAACGACTGAGTCCAATAGACACGTGGGAGTTTGATAAAGCCACGGGCGTTATGGTTGTCCAGCCATGGGTATCATTATGACATTTAAACGCTGTAATGAGACTACTTATTTACTTGTATCGCGTGTTGTGACATAGGTTGATGAAAGAAAAATATCTTTCGTTTTATTTAGATAAAACGTATATAAAAACAAAAGACTGATGCGTCCGCATACAAATGTGCAGATTACTCACAACGTGGATATTTGACCGCCCTTTTCGTGGGTAATACACAGTCTTGTTTTTGTTATCTGCCTGTGTCGAAATAAGAAACAGCGGAAGGTAGTCTGACTTCCACTTACACCTGCTGATACATGATACTGATAGGCATACATTGACCACATATATGAAGTGGAATCCCAACTAACTACAAAGGGTCTTTAAGATAAACAAGAGATGACGTATGTAAGTCACATCTATAATTGTACAGGGTGAGTCAGAAAGAATGGACACTTTTCTTTATCAAAAGCGCCATACAAAAAATGTCCGGCCTCAATATCATAAACTAGTGATAGTGTTAAAAATACCACATATTTGGATTTCACTGAAGACAAAATGTATTCGACCATTGCTTCAAATTGTTACATCAATGAACCTGGTATTTTAAAGGCAATCCACAGGATGGCAATATCACATATTATTGTTTGCTAGCTGATTCAGCGATGCCAAACAATGAAACTGGGCTGAGCAATTTGTGGGCATTTGTGGTGCAGTGGAGAGAGCACTATATTCATCATCAAAAGGTTGTGGGTTCAAGTCCCGCTGTGGTCAACATGTTGTGCACTTTAGTAAGGCACTTTGCCGTGATTAATTCTCTCCATCCAGGTGTTAAATGGGTAGCTGTTTGGGGATAATCACAATCCAAGTGTCTGAGAGGAGTACGCGCAGTTTATCAGAATTTGTAAGATATGCAACAATAACCTATTACAAGTAAGTGAAGCGAACTGATTCTGATGTAGGCTATACTGAGCAGCGAAATAAATGTAAAGCGCTTCGAGCATAATTAATATCAATTTATTTATGTATTTATTAAATTGGAACAAACATTAGTTTTTAATATATATGCCTACATTTTTTCTGACGCCTTTGCGTACAAATGTCCCGTTGACTCACCCTGTATTACTTGCAGCAAGATCTTCTTAAAAACCTTCGTTTAACAACATTATAATTCTGGGAACTTGAAGCCACTTGTGACAGAAAGTAGTTTGCCATGTGTTGAAAGTGCAGCATTCTGGCGTTGCTCAAGACATCTTCTTTGGGTTAATCAGGCCTGTTATCAGGGGTTATTGAACCATACCATAATATTTCTTTTTCATTTAATCTGGACAGTGGACAGCATTTTGACGGAACGGAAACATAAATGGGTCGTGATAACACATTTAAGATAAATAACGCTTATTAGACTAAGGCCGAAGTAGATACAACATCAATATTATATTATTAGGTTGCAGTATTACTTTTGGAACGTCAAGTGACAGTTTAGCCACCATTCTGTCTAGTGATCCAGTCACAGCATCTTATAATAACAGAACACAAACACTGTGCTCAAAAGGTTATACACTTCAGGGGCCTGAAACACTGTCTATACGTAAAGTATACAAATGTGTGTTACATGGTTGGAAGGAAATAGGGAAAACTATAAAAGCCGTCGGACTTTTCCAAACGTGACTAAATCACACACAAAAAACAAACAAGATATGTGGAAGGTTAGGTTCCCTAGATCTCAAAACAAGGAACGTGACAATAACATCTCTATAACCAGTATAAACGATTTAGTAGTTGAGGTACGGGCTAAGGGCAAGCGAAGACTAAAACTGAAATTGTTTTAAAATCATTTAATACATAGAAACACATATTTGGTTAATGAATGATTAGTTTCTTTTTGTTTAGATTTCTTCTAAGTTGTGGTGTGAAACCACAACCAGCTCTTTGATCTTTCTTAGAATATCACTTTTTGTTACGTGAGATGACGTCATCTGTCAAAGCAGCTATAATACAATGTTTACGAGTCAGACACTGTCCTAACTACCACCAACCGAAGACTCCGTATATATAAAATCCCTCGTTGCTATATAAAAACTTACATATATTTATGTATTTATTAAATTGGAACAATCATTGGTTTTTAATATATATGCCTACATTTTTTTCTGACGCCTTTGCGTACAAATGTCCCGTTAGTTCTCACTCACCCTGTATTACTTGCAGCAAGATCTTCTTAAAAACTTTCGTTTAACAACATTATAATTCTGGGAACCTGAAGCCACTTGTGACAGAAAGTAGTTTGTCATGTGTTAAAATTGAAGCATTCTGGCGTTGCTCAAGACATCTTCTTTGGGTTAATCAGGCCTGTTATCAGGGGTTATTGAACCATACCATAATATTTCTTTTTCATTTAATCTGGACAGTGGACAGCATTTTGACGGAACGGAAACATAAATGGGTCGTGATAACACATAAGATAAATAACGTTTATTAGACTAAAGCCAAAGTAGATACAACATCAATATTATATTATTAGGTTGCAGTATTACTTTTGGAACGTCAAGTGACAGTTTAGCCACCATTCTGTCTAGTGATCCAGTCACAGCATCTTATAATAACAGAACACAAACACTGTGCTCAAAAGGTTATACACTTCAGGGGCCTGAAACACTGTCTATACGTAAAGTATACAAATGTGTGTTACATGGTTGGAAGGAAATAGGGAAAACTATAAAAGCCGTCGGACTTTTCCAAACGTGACTAAATCACACACAAAAAACAAACAATATGTGTGGAAGGTTAGGTTCCCTAGATCTCAAAACAAGGAACGTGACAATAACATCTCTATAACCAGTATAAACGATTTAGTAGTTGAGGTACGGGCTAAGGGCAAGCGAAGACTAAAACTGAATTTGTTTTAAAATCATTTAATACATAGAAACACATATTTGGTTAATGAATGATTAGTTTCTTTTTGTTTAGATTTCTTCTAAGTTGTGGTGTGAAACCACAACCAGCTCTTTGATCTTTCTTAGAATATCACTTTTTGTTACGTGAGATGACGTCATCTGTCAAAGCAGCTATAATACAATGTTTACGAGTCAGACACTGTCCTAACTACCACCAACCGAAGACTCCGTATATATAAAATCCCTCGTTGCTATATAAAAACTTACATATATTTATGTATTTATTAAATTGGAACAATCATTGGTTTTTAATATATATGCCTACATTTTTTTCTGACGCCTTTGCGTACAAATGTCCCGTTAGTTCCGACTCACCCTGTATTACTTGCAGCAAGATCTTCTTAAAAACTTTCGTTTAACAACATTATAATTCTGGGAACCTGAAGCCACTTGTGACAGAAAGTAGTTTGTCATGTGTTGAAAGTGCAGCATTCTGGCGTTGCTCAAGACATCTTCTTTGGGTTAATCAGGCCAGTTATCAGGGGTTATTGAACCATACCATAATATTTCTTTTTCATTTAATCTGGACAGTGGACAGCATTTTGACGGAACGGAAACATAAATGGGTCGTGATAACACATTTAAGATAAATAACGCTTATTAGACTAAGGCCGAAGTAGATACAACATCAATATTATATTATTAGGTTGCAGTATTACTTTTGGAACGTCAAGTGACAGTTTAGCCACCATTCTGTCTAGTGATCCAGTCACAGCATCTTATAATAACAGAACACAAACACTGTGCTCAAAAGGTTATACACTTCAGGGGCCTGAAACACTGTCTATACGTAAAGTATACAAATGTGTGTTACATGGTTGGAAGGAAATAGGGAAAACTATAAAAGCCGTCGGACTTTTCCAAACGTGACTAAATCACACACAAAAAACAAACAAGATATGTGGAAGGTTAGGTTCCCTAGATCTCAAAACAAGGAACGTGACAATAACATCTCTATAACCAGTATAAACGATTTAGTATTTGAGGTACGGGCTAAGGGCAAGCGAAGACTAAAACTGAATTTGTTTTAAAATCATTTAATACATAGAAACACATATTTGGTTAATGAATGATTAGTTTCTTTTTGTTTAGATTTCTTCTAAGTTGTGGTGTGAAACCACAACCAGCTCTTTGATCTTTCTTAGAATATCACTTTTTGTTACGTGAGATGACGTCATCTGTCAAAGCAGCTATAATACAATGTTTACGAGTCAGACACTGTCCTAACTACCACCAACCGAAGACTCCGTATATATAAAATCCCTCGTTGCTATATAAAAACTTACATATATTTATGTATTTATTAAATTGGAACAATCATTGGTTTTTAATATATATGCCTACATTTTTTTCTGACGCCTTTGCGTACAAATGTCCCGTTAGTTCTGACTCACCCTGTATTACTTGCAGCAAGATCTTCTTAAAAACTTTCGTTTAACAACATTATAATTCTGGGAACCTGAAGCCACTTGTGACAGAAAGTAGTTTGTCATGTGTTAAAATTGAAGCAGTCTGGCGTTGCTCAAGACATCTTCTTTGGGTTAATCAGGCCTGTTATCAGGGGTTATTGAACCATACCATAATATTTCTTTTTCATTTAATCTGGACAGTGGACAGCATTTTGACGGAACGGAAACATAAATGGGTCGTGATAACACATAAGATAAATAACGTTTATTAGACTAAAGCCAAAGTAGATACAACATCAATATTATATTATTAGGTTGCAGTATTACTTTTGGAACGTCAAGTGACAGTTTAGCCACCATTCTGTCTAGTGATCCAGTCGTAGCATCTTACGATAACAGAACACAAAAACTGTGCTCAAAAGGTTAGACACTTCAGGGCCTAAAACACTGTCTATACGTAAAGTTAACAAATGCGTGTTACATGGTTGGAAGGAAATAGGGAAAACTATAAAAGCCGTCGGACGTTTTCAAACGTGACTAAATCACACACAAAAAACAAACAAAACATGTGGAAGGTTAGGTTCCCTAGATCTCAAAACAATGAACGTGACAATAACATCGGTATAACCAGTATAAACGATTTAGTAGTTAAGGTACGGGCTAAGGGCAAGCGAAGACTAAAACTGAATTTGTTTTAAAATCATTTAACACATAGAAACACATATTTGGTTAATGAATGATTAGGTTTTTTTTGTTTAGATTTCTTCTAAGTTGTGGTGTGAAACCACAACCAGCTCTTTGATCTTTCTTAGAATATCACTTTTTGTTATACGTGAGATGACGTCGTCTGTCAAAGCAGCTATTATACAATATTTACGAGTTAGACACTGTCCTAACTACCACCAACCGAAGACTCCGTATATATAAAATCCCTCAAGAACCCAAAGACGTTCTTCGCGAAGCCAAAGCGATAAATAATACTGTTCCGTTACGGGTCACCGATAAGCTGCCATCAAACATCACTTATGCCGACGATGCACCTGAGTTATAACGGTGTTTAAATAATTCAACTAACATTAAAGCTGCTCAATTGTATCAACAACCTCGTCCCCGCCTACGAATTACTTATATATTATGTGAGCGAGAATATATATAGGTGGATTTAAAGGCCAACTACCAATCTGGGTTTCTAGCCACATCCAGTTCTCTTGGGAATTCGACAAGGTTACAATGTCTCCGTGTTTATGACCAGTGTTCATCAAGTGGTGAACTCTTCTGCTGAGTTCTCATGATAGTATGATTAGTGCCCTTCGATGCCTAAAGTTGATTATTTATTTACCTAATCGAATGGACACTTTTAAAGTTATGGCGATTCTAATGACCGTATAGGAAATTCATTGATTTGTGTGTGATTACGCACTTAAAAACACACAGCTAATCAGCTAAGACTTTATTCTTCACAGCTAGTCACACCCTCTGTCCCGCAAATTGCGGTTATCACTTCAGACCCATTCATCTGGCTCGTTCAGATAGCACACAGGTATGACAGTAATCACACACAAATCAATGATTTCCTATACCTAGTGCAACTTTGCTGTTGTTATTGCGCGGTCATTGAAATCGCCATAACTTTAAAAGTATCCATTCGATTTTGTTGAATGAGGTATCAAACTGCGGAGAGGAAATTTGCTCATTCCATGTATATCTCAGATTTTTGGTATCGATTATATATTTTGAATTAACCAACCTCAAAGCACCTGGCCAGGGACTTTATGTGCCAGGTATAAACTAGTTTAACACTTTGACACGTTAAGTTTAAGTATTAAACATTGTCTACCAGGTCACATCTTATCCCATGTATTCCTATAGACTGAGGTTGATAGACACTATCATGACTATGTTGTGAAGGACCGTGAATGCTTTCACACTAACTCGGTTTGACGCAGTTATGCAAAGCTACATTTGGTAAATACCTGTATTCGGTTACTATGAAATTTGTGAGTTTCAAGCACTCTTTACTGTGTGACAAATACGGAGTGTTCCGTTCTGTATAACTTGATACATTCAAACTCCCACACAAAAACACAAATTAGCATCTAAACACAATTATAATCAATCCCGCATTCATTAAACACACAAATAAGTCGATGCTAATGTTTTTTTGGTAATCATTGTTATAATATTTTGCATCCTGATATTTAATAGAATGATATATACATAAATAAATTTAGGAAACAAGAATTATGATGATATAATGATTGTATTTTTTCACTGCTTTATCAGTGCCTGATGGAGGACTCTCTATCCAAACGTCGTAAATGCAATTTTTATTACAAGCATGTCTGTTTTGTATATCAACATTCTTTTAGCTATTAAATATTGATCTATTCTGACATTTGGCAATTAACGACTACAACTGAAATAATGATAACGTCTCCGTGATAGTAATATAATTCAATATTTATAATGTCGCTTCACCGAAATTTCTAAAATTATTTGCTAATATTTATTTGTAAATCATCACAAGGCATTCGCTTCATATAGGCGTGCTGAAAGATACAAACCATATGTTATTATACAATAGCAGAATATTTTTCAAACACAGAAAAGGCCTTTGAAGAAGATTCTGCTAGGATCGAAAGCTCAAGCCCTTTAGAATTTGCTATGATGTTTAACTTTCAAATATCAATGGCATGGTTGTATGGTTTAACTTATCAGCTTTAAAACCTTGTGTGGTTTCAATTTACTTGTAACTGCGTCGTTGAAACAACGACGCATCCTTCATTTAATGATTTGGTATTCTTTAATAATCCACAAAGTGATCCATTTCATAAGTCAAGGTCATAGCAATTAGGCGAGACTACTTAGAAGCTGGAAAGCTGATAGGGGAACACCTATTGTAAATATGAAATATATTTCCAAACGATTTACTGTGTGTCTCATTTGTTTCTAATTTATTTATTCATTTTAATCTGATATATAAATAATGTGCCAAATCGCGAATCTTTGTAACGACGCATACCAATGCAGCTGCAATCCTTTACGATTTGGAGATCAGCTTACACGTACTTAACTTGTTTAGTACACAGACAGCACGATTTGAATCTTTTAAAATAGGCAAATGGTAAATCTTGGAATAGTATTAAATATGCAGACGGCATATTAACACGAATCCTTTCAATTACACAGACGGACCAATTGATTCGTCTCAAATATACAGACTGCATAGTATATATAGACATATTCTCTAATAAGCAGAAGACATAACGTGAATGTTCTGTAATACGAAGACGATGCAACATAAATATATATCATCTTACACGGGATAACATTGCCTTTAAAAGTACGTTTGAAGCATTAGCCGGACACTAATATGCGTTATATTTCGACAACAACATTCTGAGTATTGACGCACATCCAACTCAGACAGTATCAAGTTTCGACAACTACCTGTGATACGTTTCTCACTTATGCTTAATGGCGAGGGGTCTTCTGCATAAAGAACAAGTCGGTTGACCAATATGTACCCGACGTTAAGCTTACATGTACTTAACAGATAAGTTGTAATACTTTCATTTCGTTGGATGTTTCATTACGTAAGGTAAACACGCTTGACTCCATAGGTTGCACCATAACATAAAATAGAAGTTCTCTTATCAATGGCATATTTATAGGCATATTTAAAATACTCCAAAGTTCAATAAAATAAACTTGGCAACTTCGGCGGCGCACTCAAATGTTACAAACTGTATTCTGTGAACCAGAAATTAGATTTTCGTTAAAGAAAGTTTTCAATTGCCGTGAAAGTCTGAACTGTTTTGATGTCAAGCTTCTGGGGAATTTTGCTATATAGAGAGGGCATCATCGAATTGGTATTTTTATCCTCTTTTGTCATTTATTTTGTACTTGGTAGAGTAGAGTGAATAACTAAGCTGATCAAAGAACGGAACAAAAATGACGGGTTGTTGTTGTAAATGATCATACCATTTTTTGTTTTAATGAAATAATTGACATGTTTATTGGGTGATTCTTTTTCAGAAAAGCATAGTCATTGCTCAGGATACATTTAAAATCATTCTATTGACTGGTATGTTTTTTCTTTGTGTACTGAGTCATGATTTATTTTCTGAGATGAAACATCCAAACTTTTCATCATTCATTTGATTAGAAACAATGTATAAGTTGCTTTGAATAGAACAAACCCCATATCATTCTCGTTTCCGGTTTTTGAAATGTTGAATATAATTAAATGTGGATTGCATTTTAGACGCGCGATATCGTGGGATAATATGCAACACCAAACACCGGTATGATTGAGTGTCCGTCACCATAGTCACGGGGTAAAGGGCGGTTATCTTAACACACATGAGACGTTAGTTATGTTCTCAGCACATGAACAAAAATATGTTGCACCTTTTAAAGATGATTCCCTGACATCACACCTTCAAAGGTCAGTGTCTTGATACGTGCCATGCGCGTATGCCTTTCTGAGAGACGTCAAGTCAACCAATGTCATTTGATAGGCTCCATAGCGCATTTTGTTAGTAGAAAGTACAACCATCCTCGCTTCGTTTACAAGGATATCTCGTTGAATTTAAATATTTCATTTTAAGAACAAGAATAATATACTCATCACGAACGAACGAACGAACGAACGAACGAACGAACGAATAATTGCAAATTTATATGTGATAAATGATCAAAATCACACATTCAAATATCTTCATAACATATGTGTGCAATTCTGAAGGAAGGCTAGCCATAAACGAGCTCACGCTACAGAAAGAATAGATCTACACACGAAGAGTTGTGTTGCAAAAGGGCCTACATCCAATTCTACCTGTTACTCTTTATGCATTATTGGATGGATTGCTATTCAGATGTGGAATGTGGCTTGTATTGTTGGTGCCTCAATTTGCATGCATGGATGCACTAATCCAAGTCATAGAAACAGTAATGAACACAGCCATACAATAATTTGATTAATTCCATGGACTTGTCAATGCAAATTCAATAATGCAAAATGAGTTTAGTTTAGTTTAGTTTAGTTTTATTTGGCATATCAAGACACAGATACAATACATCAGATACAATACATCAGATCAAATAGCTGAGTAACATGTTGGAGTGGTCTGGTGGCCCTTTTGCAGCAAAGCTCTTCACATGTTAAGATAAACAGCTCCCAATATTAACTCTTATTAGCTAATATCCATATTTTGAATTTTGATTGAAATAAAGGTCATACTGGCTTATAGTTGTGCTTGAGCATAATACAAGAAAGATGCGCTGACAGCTATACATATTATTTTACATTATATATTTTTACTGCGTGAATGTAATCGACGGATAAAAAGGGGTCATGGCGAACAATGATCCGGGGTTTCCCTTAAAGCGTTTTATGTCCGCCCGATCGTACATTGTGCTTTATCTTTAAAAATATATGCGTGTTTTTATTCACTTGATATAAACCCCTCATAAGCTCGTCGCAGTGGCGTATTGAATATTTCTTATATTTGTTCACATATCGTAACTTCAAGTCAAACAGTCTATGACTGCAGGTATACTGAGTGTGTGCTTAAGCTTACACAGAGAGCTAGGGGGCACTTTTATATAGTGGTGAATATCATGCTCGGATATGGGCTTTTACATCAAACCCTAAACAATTATTTTTCTTGTTACCAAAAGGTACTCCAGATTAGTATATCATCAGATATTGTCCTTTCGGATTCTTTACCCTTCGCGTTTAAGTAAACGGTTATGGCAGGCCCAATGTCCAATAGTTAGATAAACCTGGATTATCGGTCAAAAAACCTGGATTCTCGATTGATAATCCAGGTTTATCGACCGATAATCCAGGTTTATCAAGTAAAACTTGGATTTTCGATTGAAAAACCTGGATTATCAAAATTAAAGTGAAAAACTTGGTTCTTCGTTGATAAACCAAGATTTTCGATTTAAAAAACTTGAATTATCGAATCGAAAATCCAGGTTTATCAAAATAAATCGAAACACCTGGATTATCGACCGATGATTCAAGTTTATCGACGCCCTGTGTACAATAAGTCGAATACCTTGATTATCGAATCGAAAAACCCGGATTATCACCCGATAATTCAAGTTTATCGACGCCCTGTGTGATTCACTTGATGGTTTCAAAAATTGGATTATCGGTCGAAAAACCTGGATTATCAATCGACAATCCAGGTATTTCGGCGATAATCCAGGTTTATATGATTATTGGACATTGAGCCTGCCATAAACCGTTCCATATCACTTTTAAGGAATCCTTTCTGGTTCCTCAGCTAACCTTTAAAGGCTCTCGTGGGAGGACAACGTATAAGCACGGTTATTCTTCTTTGTGCAATAGTAGGGCTTTTGACAGCAGGCAGGTCCCCTGAACTGACGTCACGAAGCACAGTAACGTGACCAAGGACCATGTTTCTTGTGGTTCCGATAATGAACGAATACGTGTTAAACTCGCCAATTTGGTATCTATACGGGGCTTCAACCTGTTTTTCCAAACTAACTTTAGTATTTATAATATTGATCATATTTTTCTCCATTTTGTTATCGATGGTTCCGTATGGAAAACATTAATTTCGTTGATATGGGACCATTTAGATTGTTTCATAATGCAGACTAAATTACATGGTTTTGACCCTTTTTTAAAGCACGTGTTGCGGACTAATATGTAAAGGTCCTCTAGACTGCTGGTGTAGTAAAACTTTGTTGGACATTGCTTCAAGAACGGAGCATGAGCCAGTGTCAATTATTAGTCTTTTGCACCCCGAGCATGCATAGAAGAAGAGAAAGCAGCCATACTGGTGCTAACCAAAGAAGATTTCTTGATGTACCCCATCAAGCTTAGCGCCCCTACAGAACCAGCAGGGCTTATCACCAAAACAAACAGTTCCACACATGTGTTAAAGTTATTAACAGCTGGAGGTCGTCTGACCTCTACCATAGTAATGCATGGTGCAGATAGGGTAAACTTGGCCACAAATATGAAAGAAGTTGAATCCCAACTAAAACTTGTATTCATAAAAATATAGGGTCTTTAAGAAAATCAAGAGAGGAATGTATTAAATACATATCAATCATATTACTTGCAACAGGATTTTCTTAAAGACTCTCGTTTAACAACTTTATAAGCATTTCCTTGCACTGTAATGTCGATGGGAACCAGTAGACACTGGTGACAGAAATCCGTGGTCATGTGATGAAAGTGAAGCATCCTGGGGTGCATCACGAAATCTTCTTTGGGTGCTCACTTACACACATATCCACAAGCGAGAAACCAACCAGACGATATCAAGACAACTATAATGTTGCAGGGAGTGTGGAGTGTTATTATGAATCGAGAACTCCACTCGAAATGATAGTCAAGAGTAACTAAGCTCAAAATATGCAGTTGGTGGAAGCGGGTCTGTGAGTCATTGTTTGCGTTTTCATAAACATTTATCATTGCTACATTATGTTATTACCTGATTCGCGTACACTTGTGTAGTAGTTGTTTTCTATGAGACAGACATTACCGTATCTTCTCTAAAAGTAATTTTGACAACATTTCACCGAGTGAACCTTAATACTTGATTAATTTTAGACGAATTGTGCCTATAATTGTGGTACGCATTGAATGTCAATCCCTTTTAAAATACACACAGACAACCCCCACACCCTTTGTTCTACGAGCTGACGTGCATGCTACGTATCAGGTCGTCTTAAATAGGAACTGATACGTAGCATGTATCATAGCCTATTTTAATTGGGCTATATTAGTTCGACAGTTAGTTAGTCAGTTAGTAAACTGCTGAACCGATGTTACACTAGAATGCTTAGAACTGTGTTCAACATTAATTGGAGACAGCATGTGACAAATAAGGACCTGTACGCGGATATGCCCAAAGTCTCGGATAAGATCAGGGAGCGTAGATCAAGATTTGCAGGACACTGCTTCAGAGGGTCCAATGAGCTGGTCTCCAAACTCATACATTGGATACCAAAACATGGAGTAAGAAAGCGTGGTAGACCAGCCCTAACCTACATTGACATACTAAAGCGTGACACAGGATTGCAGGTAGAAGAAATCAAGACAGCTATGTTGGAAAGGAAGATTTGGAGAAGCATCGTGGTTCGGGAATATCACCTGCCATAAGCAAGTAAGTCAAGTAAGTCACATTAGTTTGTATTTATATGGCATTACGTATCACCAAAATATGTAAACAATGCAATTTATTCCAAATCCTTATATAGTTTCCCCTAAAACGTTTTGTCGGTATCTATTTGAATAGAATTGTTTTCCCAATTTCTAAAAATATTATTTTATCGTTAAGACGGTAACACATTTACCGATGATATATTAATTAATTAATCTCATTAATAGGAAAACCCGACTGCTCAGTGTACAAAATACACAAATTAATAGCGAGAGTATGAGATCTAGTTCCACATTATCTGGTTTTTATTTCAATTCCGATTGTAATACTATATTGATACACATACATTTTTTCCTGGAATGGTAACATTTATGGTGTCATTACTCGAGAAAAGATATTGAACATGCCAAGTGTGCAGCGCTTATCAAGCATAAACCAATTACATTATGAGACGAACATGCTGTATTTTTAATCCCACTAATGCATCCTTGTATTAACATACTGACATTCAGCAGTCTGTGAAGAGGTAACCGATTGAGATGATTCATTCAATTTGAGATTAAACATGGATTCAGGATGAGAGAATGTACTGTGAGAGATAAATCCGAATAATGTGTGCAATATTGAAAGGTATCAAAAGCTATCGAGTAAACAGAGAACGGTATACTTCTAACATCGTGTCAAACTGCATTAGGTATCCTACACTTAATTCCACAGTGTCACCACCACCTCTTAACACTTTCCATGCGGCTATTGGTTTTACCATATGATACAAAACATCATTTTCAGAATCCTTTCCAAACTTTCAACGTCTATCTCAAGGATTACTGAATCAATACTAAGCATGTTTGTACTTATTTTAATGCATTTCTCACGCTGATTCCAAATATGGTAATGACATTTAATAGTTTTGACATTTTGAAACATTTCATTTTGGAATGTCGTCTGCAGACGCCCACCGTGTGGAAAGTGTTAATATTCCTTTAAAGCGACCAGTTTAAAGCGACGTTGGACGTCTTCGATTGAAAGCATAAATTCAATAGGTTCTTGTATCCGTTATCTCTCAATTTCATCCAAAGACGCGAGTAAACATCGTAAGTAATACCTATAGAATCCTCTTCCACTTCGCTCGTACATCGTGTGATTTAATGATCGATATCTCTTATAAATTGAGTTAAAAAAGCGTAATAAGGGCGTACAACTTACATGCCTGTAGCCTCAATCCGCTCAGAGCTACTCAGCTACATTATATACTTAACTAGACTTTGAGTCTTTTGTGGAGCTAGCAGCGCGTTTTCTATTCGCAAAAGGTATCTACCGATATATAAATCTAGAGATTTGCTGACATTTTGAGATTTATGCGGTATACTAAATTTATTGAGAGCAAAAACGGATAACGTATTTACGGGCGATATGGGTCTTCGAAATGCTTTATCTACGTCTATTTATGCACACTGTATCTACTATTTATTCACACGTGATCCATGTGGGATGGATAATGGCATATGCCGGTTTCAAGGCACATCCATGACGAAGCTAGTCTTTAAACAAGTACAAGAAATTAAAAACAGTAAAGTGTTACGACACCATTTAAAATTTTGTTTTGTTTATAAAAACCCTTTTGAGCTGCTCTAAAAGTCCTGCTTATAAAGGCTACTCAATTAGTGCAGTGAGCCTTGAGTCATGAGCCATGTGCAAAGTTGTAATAACCGTTGCTGACTTGTAGACATAGTAAGGCGTATATAAATACCAAACACTACAGTATCTTAGCAACTTTTGTCTTATTATTTCTTGGACAGTCTCCTGAAATAACATACCAAGAAGGAAAGAAAAGGAACTTGGCTTGAAATCTGCAAGATTATGATGTTTTACTGCCAAATAATGGCTACGATAGAGAACTAGACATCGACCATGACGGTAAAATGAGAAAGTAAAGTATGGTTGAAGAGGACGACTCTGATAGGGGAGGTGCTAGAATCACCGCTACTTAGTGTAGTTTGCATACTAATTATTGTTCGTAATTAATTCTGTTCGTGATAATTTCACAAGTATTTCTTTTATTCTATGATTAAATGACAAATCATTTGGATTATTCGCATTGAAGTTATTTGAATCTTGTTTACAATGTTGACATTTATGTGATAAGACTTCCAAAATTGAGGGCGTTCTCTGCTAATTAAATAACTATAACTCCGATAATTAGTGGTCGAGGATCATGATGTATGTGTCAAGATATCCCTTATACAGTGTGCCATGTAACTATGAACAATTCTTTATGATATATGCAAAATACAATGTATAATAAATAAATGGGTCAGATTTAAAAAAATTGAAACAAGCATGATATGATTGGAAAAGACATGCACAATTTATATAGTTTGAACAAGCATGATGTTATTGGAAAATATATGCCAAATTTATATAGTTTGATGTTCTTTATATGACAAGTACAGATGTTATAGGCTTATTAAAACAGGTACCTCTCATTTTTATAGGACACAAATTCAGTGGTGAAAAGGGTTTTTTAATCTTTGTATTGTATTGAATTCATATTGAATTCAACAAGTTCATCAAAATATGGAAGCATTGCCTTAAATACTCTCATAGTTCTTTATATGTCATGAATTCATTACTACACTTCTCATCATGTAATACGACTTCTATAGTGAATTTTTTGTTGAGGAATGTAATCAACCAACACTGTTGCATTTGATGCAATACATAACTGTAAGTGCCCATATACACATTTGACAACGACAACGGTGGGAGGCTTTCTTAGGTTTACAACAACTATTAGTGCAATAATGCATTGCATTAGACAGACCACCGTCGGGGTTCAGCAGACGTTAAAACCCATTAATGTATTGAATCTCTAGTATTCGTTTGCCTTAGTAGTATGACTTATAGGCTAGAAACAGATACTTACTAAAGTTATACTCATTATTTTAACCTCTTAAATTGTGCATACGACACGAGAGAGCTACACTCACTCCTTTACCCCACGAACTGTGTATAGTATTTTAATAGTGTGTCTTATTTAACAAAAGGAACCATTAAAAACAGGAAACAGAGGAGAGATTTTGAAATATTTCTGATGCGGTTTCTTAATGAAACTACCTTGTCTACCCCCTCAGGAACACTAACTGAACAAATACACGATTATGTTTTCTTAAATGGTATGATTTTGGCAACTATTATGACAATTTCACTATCATAATATTTATTCGATTCACAATCTACAAAATGTGAAATAAGAAGTAATTTCACGGATCAATGTTGTTTTAGCTTTTTTAAAGATTAAAGATGACCGTATTTATAAAATGAAGAGCTTAGCTCCAAAAGGCGCTAACTCACTCACACAGAACATGAAAGTGAGTTACAAAATACATCTTTTAAACTTTGTTCTACATCTGAAGCATGTTCGGGTCCAAAGTTATGGTTCCGGTAATTTCCGGAAATTTATCATGGTAAAACATTAATAGGAATGTCCTTAATGATATATATGCAATGAAGAGAACAAAAATTTCACGCATTTAGTTTGTATTAATAATAATTGTAGTTTGCCAATCTTAATTTTATAATAATTGTATTTGGTCTGTATTTCATAAATGTCTGATGCATAAGTTTCTATCCATACGTTGCAAATGCAATTTTAAATAGGTTCCTGTTTAGTGTGTGCTATAGCTAGCACAGGACTATTTATGATTGATATACCGCTTTGTGGAACTTCCTTATAGTGAGGAAAAAAGTGAATGACGAGGCTGATCAGAGAACGAAACAGATATGGCGGTGTAATTTAGTAAATTATCATAACATTGAAAACAAGAGTGATTTAGCTTAATTTTCATAGCTACTCATGATGACATGTTTTGGAAGATTTCTTTCAAACAACATATCACTGCCTAAAAGGCAAACCATTCATTGCGTTCTGAGGGATGATGTTTCTGAAAGGAATCACCAAAGTCATTCCTTTCAATAAAAATATATCATATTCGATTTGATTTGAATAGAACAACAAAAACTACAATCTAATTTTCGTTCCCAGTATTTAATGCGTTGATTATAATTTTGTTGTTGATTGCATTGTTAGACGCACGATATCATAAGATGTTATGCATCACCAAGCGCCGATATTATTGAGAGTTCATCAGGAGGTAATTGGCGGTCGTCTTAAAACATATGTTACGTTTAGTTATGTTCTCAGCACATAAAGCAATTAAATGTTGCACTTTTTGGAGATGATTCCCAGTGTACGCCACACCTTTAAAGGTCAGTGCCTTGATACGGGCATGCACGTATGCCTTGCTGAGAGTCATAAAGTCAGCCAATGTCTATAGATAGGCATTTTGGTGTAGAAAGTACAGTCAACCTCGCTTCGTTTACAAGGATCTCATGTTGAATTAACGTTGTGTTATTAGAGATACACGTAACGATGTGCATTTTATTGTAAGAACAAAAATGTACTCACCACCAGGATTATTTGTGATATAATTAAACGAACGAACGAACGAACGAACGAACGAACGAACGAACGAACGAACGAACGAACGAACGAACGAACGAACGAACGAACGAACGAACGAACGAACGAACGAACGAACGAACGAACGAACGAAAGACGAATAAACACATGCGTATACAAAGGTGACATGAATGTATGAATGAATACTTTTAATTAATGCAAATTAACATGCGATTGATGTTAAAAACTAAACTATACACATTCAAATATCGTCAAAGATACATGATAACGTAGTATATGCATTCGATTAATAATGGATGGCGCGTTGTAAACGAGCTCGGCCTTTAAAAAAACTAGATCTTGAAATGCCAAGAACAGCTTACTAATATGATTTGGTGAATATTAGAAGTTCACCAAAATATGATGAATTTTGAAATAAAGGTCATGCATGCTATAGTATGGCTCGAGCATAATACAAGAAAGATGCACCGAAAGCTATACACATTATTTAACATTGTACACTTTTATTGCGTAAATGTAATCGACAGATAAAAAGGGGTCATGGCGAATAATGATCAGGGTTTCCCTCAAAACGTTTTATGTCCGCTCCATCGTACATAGTAGATGATTTATCTTGACACGAGATATGCGTGTCTTTAATAACTTAATATAAACCCCCTCTTAAGCTCGTCTCAGTGGCGTCATGAAAATTTCTTTTATTTGTTCACATATCGTGACTTCAAGTCAAACAGTCTATGACTGCGGGTATACTGACTGTGCTATTAGTCTATGAGGACAACAAGAAAGCATGGGGCCACCTTTTATAGTGGTAAATATCATGCTCGGATATGGACATCCACAAAGAATCCTAAACAATTATTTTTATGCTACCCAGAGGTACCTTCCATTAGTATTTAATCAGATATTTTCCTTTCCTTTTTTTCTCGACCCCTTCATATATGTAAGTAAATGGTTCAACTTCACTGGTTCTACAGATATCAAGGGTTCCCGTGGGAGGACAACGGTTTAGTTATCTTTGTTTTATAGTAGTGTCCATGGCAGCAATCACGGTGATAAATATATAGGCAGGTCACAACTGACAACACAAGGCACATTATTTAACGTGACCAAGGAAATGTTTCTTCTGGTTTCGATAAATGAACGAATACGTGTTGAACTCGTCACTTTAGTATCTACACTGGACTCCAATCAGTGTGTTTCCACATTAACTTTGTATTAATAATATTGAGTTTCCTGCTTTTTGCAATCGACGGTTCCGTATGGAAGACATTCATTTCGAGATCTGGGACAATATATTGTTTCATAATGCAGTCTCCCCACACCGGTGACATGGTTTTCAAGATTAATGGCCCTTTTTCTTAGCCGTGTTGCGGGTAAGTGCAGGTCATCTAGAATCCTTGTCAGTATACCTGGTGCAGTAAAACTGTGTTCGACATTGCTTCAGTAACGGAGCATGTGTAAGTGTCAATCATGCACCCCCGAGTATGTATGGAAGGAGAGAAGCAGACATGCTTGTGCTCACTTACACATATATCCGCAAGCGAGAAACCTGACGATATCCAGACAACAATATGGGGTTGGGGAGTGTGGAGTGTTATTATGAATCGAGGAATCCACTCGAAATAAGTCAGGAGTAACTGAGCTCAAAATAAACAATTTATGGACGCGGGTCTGTGCATGGGTCAGTGTTTGACTTTTCCATACAAATTTATCATTGCTACATCATGTTATTTCCTTTTATAGACACCCGTACACCCGTGCAGTAGTTGTTTTCTATGAGGCAGACATTATCGTATCTTTTCTTAAAGTAATTTGAGTAAATATCAACTATTATATTGGCCTATATGTATGATTCTAGCAGTCTGTTCTAGCAGTCTGCTGGAATCATGCATAATAGGCCAATATAATAGTTAATATTAACTTAATGTATTTCGGCCGCTTGAAATCCTCAACAAAAGACTTTGCATACATTAGCATTATGAGTGCTCGTTCATCTGATTCTGGTGCCCATATAAACACAGCCTCTGCCATGTTTGTGCTCCTGTGGGTAATCCTTCACTGTGTCGTCATAGCGAATTAGGATGACCTGGTTCGAGTCCGGGTATTTTCAAAGTCTTTGTTAATTTTATTCACGCAAGTTTGTCCGAATCTATATATTTTTTAAAAGTAATTTAGAAATAATACCCCCGAATGAACCTTAATACTTGATTAATTTCAGACGAATTGTGTCATTTTACGTATCAGGTCAATTTAAATAGCCTATATTAGTTTGTTTTTGTATGACATTACGTATCTCCAAAGTATGTAAAAATAAATGTAAATTTTTAAAAATCCTAATAGTTTCCCCCTGAAACGTCCAAAAGTGTTGCCGGTATTAATAATTGGTATAGAATTGTTTTCCCAATTTCTAAATATATTATTCGGTCAAGCCCGTATAGAACACGGGTTTTTCTCGTTCAAACGGTAATACATTTACTATTGCTCATTGAAAGTAAAAAGTAAAAATCCGAGTGCTCAGTGTACAAAATACACACATTAACAGCGAGTATGAGATCTAGTTGCACAGTTTGTCGAATGATTCATTCAAGTATTTGGTTTTTATTTCAATCCGATTATAATATTATATTGTTACACGTACATTTTTCCTGGAATGTTCCAAACGGATATCTAAGGTAACATTTATGGTGTCATTACTCGAGAAAAAAAATTGAACAGCTGACACAACATGTCAAGTGTGCAGCGCTTATCAACCATAAAACAATTACATTATGAGATGTGAACATGCTGTATTTTTATTTCCAATAATGCTTCCATGTATTAAAACACTGACATTCAGTATTCTGTGAAGAGGTAACCGATTGAGATGATTCATTTAAATTGAGTTTAAATATGGATTCAGGATGACAGAATGTACTGTGAGAGATAAATCCGAATAATGTTGAATCAATATTGAAAGGTATCGAAAGCTAAAGCGTAAACATATATAGGCCTACAGCTGTACTTCTAACATCGTGTCATGCTGCATTAGGTATCCTACACTTAATTCCACGCTGTCACTACCACCTCTTAACACAACGCGGCTATTGGTATAACCATAATTATACAATTATTATACATTATTTTTAGAAAGCTTTCCCAACTTTCAAGGTTTATCTCAAGGATTATTGAACCAATGCTAGACATGTTTGTACTTATATCAATGCATTTCTCGGGGTGATACCAAATTTGGTAATAACATTCAATAATCTTGACATTTTTGAAACATTTTGCGACATTTTGGAATATCGTCTGTATTAGACGCCTGCCGCGCGGAGATTATCAATATCTCTTTAAAGTGTCCAGTAAGCGACGTTGGACGTCTTCGACCGTAAGGCAGCGCATCAATTTCGATTTAAAGCATAATAAGGTTCAATAGGTTCTTGTATCCCTTTTCTCTCAATTTCATCCAATGACGCGAGTAAACATCGTAGGTAATATCTATAGAATGCTCTTCCATGTATGCTCGTACATCGTGCGATTTATTGATCGATACCTCTCTAATAAAGTGGGTTAAGGAAGCGTAATAAGGGCGTACAACTTACATGCCTGTAACCTCAATTAGCTCAGAGCTAACTCAGCTACATTACATTTAACTAGACATGGAGTCTTTTGAGAAGCTTGCAGTGTGTTTATTCGCAGAAGGTATCTACCGATATATAAATCTAGAGGTTTTGCTGAGTTGTATGCGGTATACTTAAATTATTGTAAGCAAAAACGGATTATATATTTACGGGAGATATTGGGTCTCCGAAATCCTTAATCTACGTCTATTTTATGCACGATTTATCTACTATTCATTTACATCAATGATGAAGCTAGACTTTACACAAGTACAAGACAAACCCAGTGAAGTTTTACGACACCATTTAATCAAAGTTTTTTTAAAATCAATTTAACCCCTTTGAGCCGCTCTTTAATGCCTGGTTATAAAGGCTACATAGTTAGTATAGTGAGCCTTGAGTCATGAGTTAAACAACTTAAACTTAATCATGTTTTAAAACAACTTAAACTCAATCATAATTTTAAAATCTATAATGAAATAGCACCAGAGTACATGAACTCTCATTTTACCAAATTTTTAATACTCACAGGCACTATACCAAGGGCAGTGTGGCAAATGTTCTGGTTCCTAAAGCTAAAGGTCAGCAGTGCAATACATTTTACTTTACTGGTATTCGGGAATGGAACTTGCTACCAACTCATGTTAAAACATCCAAAGCCCACAGGTAGTTAAAAAGGCAGTATTTTTTACTATAAGCTGGTTTTATATTGCAAGGACCCATTATATTTTCTTTTATAAATATGTAGTGTAAATTGTTGTAATTTTTAAGATTTATATATTTATCTGATGCAGTGTATCTTTGTATATTTATCTGATGTAGTGTATCTTTGTATTGTATCTTTGTATATTTATCTGATGTATTGTATCTCTGTGTTTTGTATAGTGACGTCTTGTTGAGGAATTTAATCAACCCAAACTGTGGCATTTGATGCAAAACATACTATAAGTGCCCATATACACATTTGACAACGACAACGGCGGGAGGCTTTCTTAGGTGTACACCTACTGTTAGTGCTAATATAAATTGCATTAGACAGACTGGGTTACAATAATGTTCCCGCCGTCGGGGTTTAGTAGACGTTAAAACCCGGCATCATTATTGACTCCCGTTAAGTATTCGTTTGCCTTAGTGTGACTTATAGTAAGCGTAGACACCTATTAAAGTGATACTCATTTATCTAACCACGTAAATTGGGCATAAGACACGACAAAGCTGCAATTATCTGTGTATAGTATTTTTGATTTCCTGAAAAATTAGAAACATTAAACAAGGAACAAAGGAGAGATTTTGAAATATTTCTGATGCGTTTCTTAATGAAACTACCATTTCTAGCCCCTTGCAGGAACACTAACTAAAAAACCTAAATGCTATGAATACGGCATGCGATTATTATGAAATATTATGACAAAGTTCACCTTCATATTCAATTCACACTCTAGAAAATTGGAACTAAGAAATAATTTCATGGATTATTCCGAAAACAGGGCATGATGACACGTGATGCTACACTCTCAGAACAAAGGTTAAAATCTTTAACCATGTTGGTTAAAATTTTAACCAACGGGAGGTTACCAGGTGAACCACACAATTGGTTGGTTAAAACTGTAACCAACAGCTGTTGGTTAAAATTTGACCTGTGGTTGGTTACAAATTTTAATCATTTGTTGGTTAATATGTTTTGACCAACAGTGGTTGGTTAAACTTTAACCTGTGGTTGGTTACAATTTTTAATAATTTGTTGGTTAATATGTTTTAACCAACAGTAGTTGGTTAAAAAATGTTGGTTAAACTTTTATTTTTTCTGCTAAACTTTAACCCATACAACATTACAATATTGATGTTTCATTGGCCCGATATTGGCTTTCGATATTGGCGCCAACCCGTGTCCAGGACCAACAAGAGACTGGACAAGGCACAAGATCCTAGCTACGAGGCCGGGAAGCGATAACTTGAAACAGCAGCCGCAATTTTTAGACCACGTCAGAATTTGTATATGAAATCTATCGTGTTATTACCCGCCCCTGGTATAATGTGCCCATTATCATGATTATTGGAACAAAATTGGTTGCCAACATAATGCCAATTGAGGAGCGCTAATGTAAAACCAATATTGGTCCAATATTAGTTGGCAACATGATGCCAATTGAAGAGCGCCAATGTAAATACCAGGGGGGGGGGGGTGGGGGGGGGGGGGGGGGGGGGAATAACACGATTGATTTCATATACAAATTCTGACGTGGTCTAAATAATATGCGCAAAATATTTTCCTCGCCAATGAAATTCTTTGGCGGGAATCTTGTTATGACCTATTGTTGGTTAAAATTATGATGCCTTAACCAACGTTGAATAAACTAAAAATTAACTATATTTTTACTCTTTAACCAACGCAGTATTAAAAGTAATTTTTAACCAACGCTTCAATTTTAACCAATGTTGTATACTTTTTAACCAACATTCTTTTAACCCATGGTTATTTAATACCTGTTCTGAGAGTGTATAGTTTCCACATGATTGCTATGAACATGTGTCGTGTGCATTATGATGAATTGTATTTATACTTAACGAAACATGTTGTTTTATTTTTACCAAAGATTAATGATGATAGTATTTGTAAGATATGTACTAATACACTAACGCTTTAATAATATAACCACGGTTGCAACAGTAAATGTAACCTAAGAACACTTTTCTTGTTTTCGTAAATAAATATGTTATAATTGTTGCACTGTATTACGTTTAACTTTCCGGTGCAATGAAATAACGGAGAGTGTAGGGTCCCTCTTAACTATACAAATTTGACACTTTTACACATGCTTGTATTAAACATCGTCTACGGGGTCACGTATTATCCCATGTATTCCTACGGAGGTTAATAGACCCTATGTTGTGAATATGAATGGTTGGTTTCACACTACACTCGGTTTCACACCGTTGCGCAAAGCTACATTTTGTTTAATTTTTTGAATTTTGAATTGTAAATTTTAAGTACTCTTTTCTCCATGATAGGAAGCACTGTGTATAATCAGTGTGATCTATTCAGTGGTTCCGTTCAGCAATAGATTGATGCACTCTAAAAGTCATACATACGCGTATAACAAACACAACATCGAATGATCCCTCAAAAATAAACTGATTAAAGGGATACAGAGTAGTGTTGAAGAATTTATTTTTTAAATAATTGACTTACAAGAAGAACGTTATTAATGGTCATTTTCGCTGTTGCCACTCACAAAATCATGAACGCAGTCTTATGCGCAGCTTTATTCGTAATGTCTCTATTTATAGACCTTTATAGTTTAGGTGCACAGATGGTTGTGAAACACATTGAAATATATGTGACCTTTCTACTCAACCTCAGGGTCGAAGGTCAATTAACCACCTACGTTGGCAAGGATGTCCCCTAAGGTTTTAATTCTACCGACTTCAAAGAACATTTCTTCATTCATAACTCCCTGTGTCAGCCTATACCGGGACCGGAAAATCCCTATGCTCTACAAATATTAGTGTGAAATTCTTGTCTAAGCTGTAGACTAGAATATTTGAATCGACGTTTTCTGGTTCAAAGAGGGCTGATTTTTTCTGAATCCTTACATGTGTAAGTTCATACATCTATTACAATTTCGCTATAGAGAGACCATCACCCATCTGTGTTTTCTGTCCTCGTTTGTCATTTACTTTGTACTGGGGAGAAATGTGAATGATCATAACTTTGAAAAGAGTAATTTGTTTTTATATTCAAAGCAACTGATACGGGTTTTATTCTCTTCTCCATAATGACATGTTTTGGACGATTTCTTTCAGAAAAAGCATATCGTCAGCCTGCTTCGATAATTGCCTAACTCATTTTTTTCTAGTTCTTAGAAAACAACAAAAGTATAAAAAGTTAGTTAGGCTATTATCAAAGCAGGCTGACGATATGTTGAATGGCAACATGAATAGTGCAGGTGAATTCCAACAGGAACAGTAACTGCATGATAGAATTAGGTTGGGGATATACCTTTAAGTGTTATGTAGCTTGTGATATGCCTAATGCGAGTTAATATGACCCATTTTAAATAATTTTCATCATTAGTATAATCTGCCTAACTCACAATGCTGACTTAGGCAGAATTGAAATTATGCATTTATCATCACTTTTAATTGGTCACTGACTTAGGTATTATAACAGCATGTGCATAATGTAATGAAGTCATGATTTATGTAAAAAACTCAATTTCGCTGAAAAGTGAGTTAGGCAATTATCGAAGCAGGCTGACGATATCACTGTCTACATCAAAATCGCATTCTTTGTTTACTAAGCTATGATAAGTTTCTGAAAGGAATCGTTCTAAATGTCATTCACGAGTTGGTTTGAATAGAAAGCACAACGCACCACTCTCGTTCCCAGTGTTTAAAGCATTGAATGTAATGTCTTTGTTGATTGCATTGTTAGAAATGCGATATCATAAGCTTTTATGCATCACCAAGCATCAATATGATTGAGAGTGCATCAGGAGGTAATCGGCGGTCGTCTTTACACATATGTGACGTTAGTTATGCTCTCAACACATGAACCAATCATATGTTGCACCTTTTGAAGATGTTCCCCAGTGTACGCAACACCTTTAAAGGCCAGTGCCTTGATACGGGCACGCGCGCATGTCTTGCTGAGAGACATAAAGTCAACCAATGTCTTTAGATAGGCACCATAGCGCATTTTGCTGGTAGAAAAGTATAACGAATCTCGCTTCGTTTACAAGGATATCTCGTTGAATTAACAATTTGATAATAGCGATACACGTAACGATGTGCATTTCATTGTATAATTCGTTAACGAACGAACGAACGAATTAAAGAACGAAAGAACGAACGGACACGTGCATATACATAAGTTACATACATGTATAAATGAATACTTTCAGGTTATTTAATTAATGAAAATTAACATGTGATTCATATTCGAACATATATATTTAAATATCGTCAAATATATATGATAACGAAGTCGTAGGCAAACATTATGTAGTCGACTAACAATGGATGGCGCGTTGTAAACAAAAAAAACTTAATATGCAAATGCCAAGAACAGCTACCACTCTTAACTATTATTATTTATATCAGGCTTTTTAACGGTACAATAAAACTGTGTATTCAATATTGTTTATCCAAAGTACCCGGATGCATCAAATATTCTAAAAATATTGCCGTCCAATATTTTTTATTCTCATACCCATTATTTGTTCGTTACGAATATTCGTCTATACTATTGTATACAAAGAAGCTCACGCAACTTTAGCATTTATTAAAGCATGCAGTCGAGACTAATTTTCGCTGATTGTATGGGTTTCGCAAATACGTGTTATCGGCTTAATGAAGCAGGCTGACGTGGGGAACCACTATCAAAACAACAAATCAACAAGTTTGCAAAATGTCGGAACCGCAGCAGACTCCCGGTAGATTCGCTTCTCTAAGTCTAAGTGATGATGATTTTAACTTTTGCGGAACAAAGATTCTGCAAATCAACACGCAACGCAAATATGGGTAAAAGCCTGATATAAATAATAATAATAATATTGGATGTCTTATTTTCGGGTGATACAAGAAAATATTGCACTCGCTATATTGAAAATATTGCACTCGTCTCCGACTCGTGCAATATTTTTTTTATAGCTCGTGCAATATTTTCTTGTATCACCATCAAAGCCATCCAATATTATATAATTAGTAGTTCACCAAAATATGAGGAATTTTGAAGTAAAGGTCATGCTTGCTATAGTTTGAGGTTGAGCATGAGAAGATGCGCCCAAAGCTATACATATTATTCAACATTGTAGATTGTTACTGCTTAAATGTAATCGACAGATAAAAAGGGGTCATGGCGAACAGTGATCAGGTTTTACATCAAAACGTGTTATGTCCGCTCTATCGTACAGAGTAAAATGAGGTTCATCTTGACACGAGATATGCGTGTCTTTAATAACTTGATATAAACCCTCTCTTAAGCTCGTATAGTGGCGTCTTGAATATTTCTTTTATTTGTTCACGTATCGTGACTTCAAGTCAAACAGTCTATGACTGCAGGTATACTGACTGTAAGATCTATGAGGCCAAACAGAAAGCCGGGGGCCACTTTTTATAGTGGTGAATATCATGCGCGGATCTGAAATTCCACAAAGAACCCTAAACAATTATTTTCTTGCTACCAAGAGGTACCTTCTTTTAGTATATCATCAGATATTTTCCTTTCCGTTTTTTCTACACTTCATATGTAAGTAAATGGTTCCATATCACGTTTGAGAAATCATTTCTGGTTCTCCAGATAACCTTTAAGGGTTCTCGTTGGAGGACAACGGTTAGTTTTCTTAGTTTAATAGTAGTGTCTACGGCAGCAACCACGGTGATATATATATAAATATAGGCAGGTCACAACTGAAAACATAAGGCACAGTAAAGTGACCAAGGAAATGTTTCTTCTGGTTCCGATAATGAACGAATACGTGTTGAACTCGTCATTTTGGTATATACACGGGACTCCAACCTTTGTGTCCAAACTAAAACTGTAGTAATCATTTTGATAGAGTTTCCTGCATTTTGCAATCGACGGTTCCGCATGGAAGACATTACTTTTGATGATCTGGGACAATAGATTGTTTCATAATGTAGACTCCCGGGGACATTGTATTTATGACTAATGGCCCTTTTTCTTAGCCGTGTTGCGGATAAGTATAGGTCCTAGTCAACATGCCTGGTGCAGTAAAACTATGTTGGACATTGCTTCAGGAACGAAGTGTTAGTCATTATTCTGGAATTATGCATGGAAGGAGATAAACAGACATACTGGTGCTCACAGATATCGTTAAGCGAGAAACCTGACGATATCGAGACAACTATAGGGGTAGTGGCAGCGTGGAGTGTTATTATGAATCGATGACTCCACTCGAAATGAGTCAAAAGTAACTGAGCTAAAAATATACAGTCGCAGGACGCTTGATATTGTTATTGGTATTTTATTCAGAAGCATCAGTTGACTTTTCCATACTCATTTACTATTGCTACGTCATGTTATTTCCTTTTATAGACACCCGTACACCTGTGTAGTAATGGTTTTCTATGAGGCAAACATTATCGTATCTTCTCTAATAGTAATTTGAGTAAATATTACCTATTATTTTAGCCTATACATGGTTCTAGCAGTCTGTTCTAGCAGTCTTCTAGAATCATGCATATAGACCAATATAATAGTTAATATTACTAAATGTATTTTGGCCGCTTGAAACTCTCAACAAAAGACTTGATATACATTAGTGCTCGCTCATCTTTGGCACATGTAAACACAGCCTCTGTCACGTCTGTGGTCCAGTGGGTAATCCTTCGCCGCGATAGCGGATTAGGATGACCGGGTTCGAGTCCTGTATTTTAAGGTCTTTGTTAATTTAATTTACGCAAGTTTGAATTGTCCGATTCTATATATTATTTAAAGTAGTTTTGAGAGAATACCCCTGAATGAATCTTTATACTTGATTAATTTCAGGCGAATGGGGTCTATAATTTTCAGAAAATACCCCTACATGAACCCTAATACTTGATTCATTTCAGACGAATTGTGTCTATAATTGCGGTACGTGTTGAATGTCAATCCCTAACAAAACGATTTGTTCTACGAGCTGACGTACATTTTACGTATCAGATAGTTTTAAATAGCCTATATTAGTTTGTTTTTATATGACATTACTTATCACCAAAATATGTAAAAAATGCAATTTGTTTAAATCCTTATAATGTTTTTTTTCTTAAAACGTCCAATAGTTGTGTCGGTATTGTCATAGAACTGTTTTCCCAATTTCAAAAAAATAATATTTGGTCAAGCCCGTAGAACGAGTATTTTTTCTTGTTGAGACTGTAAAACATTTACTTATAACATTGGTCACTGGAAGGAAAAAATCAGAGTACTCAGTGCACACAATACACAAATTAACGAGATCTAATTGCCTGTATTTGGGGTTTTTTTTCAATCCGATTCTAATATTATTTTCTTACACGTGAATTTGTACCTGGAATGTTCCATATGGATATCTTCAACGTATTCAAAGGTATTACATTCCATTTACTTTTTTTTAAATTTTTTATCTTTTATTGTTTATTTCTATCATAATTTTCACATTTCACATAGTTTCATCATGTTTACATTGCATTTTCGATACATGTATAACACATTTTCATATGATTTTCATCATGTTTACATTGCATATCATATACATGTTTAGCACATTTTCATGTACTTTTCAGCATTTTTATATTTTTATATGCTTTTCGGCATGTTTACATTCATAATTTTCACATTTTATGTATAGCACATTTTCATATACAAGTACATTTTCATATGCTTTTCAGCATGTTTACATTTCATATCATGTATAGCACATTTTCATATGCTTTTCAGCATGTTTACATTTCATATCATGTATAGCACATTTTCATATACTAGTACATTTTCATATGCTTTTCAGCATGTTTACACAATTACATAACACATAACACATTTTCATGTGCTTTTCATGTTAACATTGAATATCATTACATTTTCTTTTCAGCATTTTTATATTTTTATATGCTTTTCGGCATGTTTACACATTTGTATATGTTTTTCAGCATGTTTACATTGCATGTCATGTTTAACACATTTTCATATGCTTTTCAGCATGTTTTCACATTTTCATGCTTTTCAGCACTTTTACACATTTTCATTTCAATAACACATTTGCATGTGCTTTTCGTGTTTACATTGGATATCATTAGGTAACGGCATGTTTACATAATTTTCAACATTACATTATATACATCATGTATCCAGTTATTTGTATATAAACTCATATTTGATTTTATTATAAGTTTTACATCAAATCATGTTTATAATATTTAATTTGAACCCCATTCATACAAATATCTTTGGTATGCCGGTATACATAGACAAACAAACAATAAACAATTACATTTTTTACATCGTTTTATAAATCTCTGATTTGCAGCTCAAACAATAATAAGCTGATTAAATGTGGGTGGTTCCCGTAACGGAACTTGCTGATAACTAATTTACCAACACTTATTATTTTATTTATAGAATTGTTTATGTCTTCATCTTCTTTATTATAACCAAATAATACATCTGTAACTGATACTTTAATTAAACTATTGTGTTGTTGCGATAAAATATTGTTGACTTCAGTCCATACACTTTTTATTTTCTTACAATAATAAAAGAAATGTTCAATATAATCTATTTCATTACACACGTCACATATAGTATCATGCTCTTTACCTATTTTGTGGAGAAATATCTTCGTCGGGTAAATGTTACTAATTATTTTCCAGTTTAATGTCATGAGTCGTGGTTCCTTAATTTGCTTAATATGTTTGCCCCAAATTTCGCTCCACTCAAAATTGTTATACTCGAATTTTTTTTCCCAAAACAATTCGCAAATTGGTTTTGTATTTATTTGATCTATCATTGCATTTCGATATATTTTTGTTGTACAAAGTTCTAATGAAGTGTTACCATTATTATACTTGAACGTTATACCATCCGATCTAGTACCTGTTCTTTCATTCTTCCACAAAGTAGGTATTGCTTGTTTTACAGCTATGTATTGTATACAAGCATTTGCTGGATGAACAAATCTGTCCTTTATTTCATCAAATGTATACATTTCCCCATCGTCTTTGAATAAGTCTGACACATAAACACAACCTATTTTTATCCATCCCTTAAAGTACAATGTATTACCTTTGCTCGTTATACAATCATTATTCCATATTACTTGATTATCCCAGTTTTCTATTTCGTTTATAGTTTCAGTATTTTTGATTTTAAACCAAACTTTGATTAGGTTGTGGTAAAAGGATGGTATTTCTTTTAAAATACCTTTTACGGCTTTATTCATAGTTTCAAAACTACAATTGCATTTGAAGATATTTAGGTCTAAGCATGTATTTTTCAATAAAGAAATAGGAATATTTTTCCACGTGCTGATTTCTGAATCTGCGAGCTTTTTGATCCATGTCAATTTAAGCGAATCCATAAAATGTGGTGCTCACAGATATCGTTGAGCATTTTCAGCCCACCTTTTTCATATTCATTTATTAATGTTGTACGTTTAACTTTTTCTGATCCACCCCACACAAATTTAAAAAACATCCTATTTAAACGATTTACAAATTCAGAGGGTAAGTCAATTATTGAACCGATAAATGATAGCTTTGATGCTAAAAGGCTTTTTACTATCAGTACCTTGCCGACCATTGTAAGGTTTCTCATGGTCCAAGCTCTGATAGATCGTTCTATCAATTCCATCTTTGACTCCCAATTTACAGATAACTCTTCTATTTTAGTACATGGGTTTACTACTACCCCTAGAATTTTTACATTATTATTTGGTACACATTTCCAATTAATTCCCCCAATTTCTTTCGTTGATTCTCTGCAAGCACCAATCCAGACAGCGTCGCTCTTTAATTTATTAATATATAAGCCTGAAATTTGTGAAAATAGTTCGAATGTTTTTAGCACGTTTTTTATTGATTCCTCATCTTTAACAAATATAGTTGTGTCGTCCGCAAATTGCGTAATTTTTACTTCATTTTTGTCGTATTCAAGGAAGGACAATTTTATGCCATGTATATATTTTGAATGTCTGATTTGGTTTGCCATTACCACGGCTGCCACGACATATAATAATGGGGACAAATTGCAACCTTTTAATCGTATCGAAAGCTTTTTTAAAATCAATACAGATCATAGCCCCCTTAATATTATTTGTTTCGGTGTATCTCAAAACATCTTCAATTAAACGTATGTTTAAGTTTGCACCCCGCTTTTCAAGGAAACCGTTTTGATCGGTATCAATGATCGTCGGAAGTACTTCACTTATTCTCGATGCAAGTGCTTTTGCCGCAATTTTGTAATCTATATTTAAAAGTGTTATTGGCCTCCAATTGTCCAATTTGTTTCTTGGTAGTAATTTACCTTTATGTAATAAAGTAATAATCCCACGCTTGTGGGATGAAGAAAGCTCTCCATGTTCGTATGCCTCGTTGAACGAGTCTACGATCAATGTACCGACCAATTGCCAATGAACTTTGTAAAATTCTGCAGTAAGTCCATCACACCCCGGACTTTTGTTATTTGACAGTGCAGTTAAACATTCTTCATTGTCAATCATACCTTCACATTTCATTCTATTTTCTTCAGATAACTTCGGTACATTAATATTTTTCATAAATTCATTAACATCATCTATACGGGTTATACTCTTTGTTTTGTACAGATCTTCATAGAAATCCACCTGCATTTTGATGAGGTCATCATCGTTTGTCACATTTACCCCCTCGCTATCTAGGAGGCTGGTTATTACCTTATTATTAACATTTCTTTTTTCAAGGTTCATAAAATATTTGGTACATTTTTCACCTTCTTGGGACCACTGAGCCTTACTTCTAATAATTAGCCCTTGCATATGATGATGGTAAAGTAGCTCATATTCTAATTTAGTCTTTTCGTACTCTTGTAAATATTCAGTGTTATTTAGTTCTGTTACTATCTTATCGTACACCTTTTTCAGATTTTCTTCTAACTTTTTTAACCGTAAGTTGTTTTCTTTAGTACTCCCCTTTGAAAAATCTATAGAATATTTTCTAATTTTGTTTTTGCATAAATCCCACAATTGTCGTTTATTTAACATATCGCCATATTCGGATATGACTTCTGCAATGAGCATTTTTATACCATCATTATATTCAGAGTTTTCTAGTAAACTGTTGTTCAATTTCCAGTAGCCACAACCCTTTTCATTTTTATGTAGATCCAATTTCATTTCAATTGCCATATGATCTGACTCATACCCTGGAATTATCTCAATTCGTTCCACGTTATCTTCAAGGATATTTGGAATAAACCAGTAGTCTAATGTTGATTTTACCTGAGTTGATTTCCTACTCCATGTAAAACGTTTTTTGTTCCCGTTATTCTTACGCCATATATCCAAAAGATCTAGAGATGTGAAAAGTTCTTTAATTTTATATATTTATAAATACATTTGTTACATTTTTAACATTCCATTTACTGCTACTCAATGTTTAGTTAAAAAAAAGAAAAGCAACTAGATTTAGAGACCTAAAGTACACAAATTAACGAGATCTAATTGCCTGTATTTGGGTTTTTTTTTCAATCCGATTCTAATATTATATTCTTACACGTGAATTTGTACCTGGAATGTTCCATATGGATATCTTCAACGTATTCAAAGGTATTACATTCCATTTACTGCTACTCAATGTTTAGTTAAAAAATAGAAAAGCAACTAGATTTAGAGACCTAAAGTTTGACGAGTTTAACAATATTTTCAAACACCCATACATGAAATTTCAACCCATTACACCATCAAATGTTAAACAAATATACCGGTGGCTGGATTTAATATTTTCGTTATCATGTTGTTTTGTAAATTCTGAGCAGATTTTATTTACTTATTTAATTTGAACATACAATTTTACAACAGTGGCACCTCTCTATCCGACGGTGCGTTCATAATACGTACTAGCGGGCACCAGCGCTTCGCGCTGGACCCGCTAGAAAATTTCACGGGGAATAAGTAAACAAAGCGTAAGAAAATTTGATACAATAATATCAAGAACATGTCCTATACATAATCCAGACGGGGCCCTAAATAATCCGAATATCGCAGGTGCTTTTGATAATCCATGTTATACATTGCCTTAATCTAGGTAGGCCTACGTTTGTGTTTCCAGATACCTATGTAGGCCTCCCATGAGACCTTAAATGCAGGTACCCGTTGTCCCTTACTTTATCATAGTCAAGTAAATTAAACGCGGGTGCCGAAGATAGCGGACAGTAAAAGTCACAATAGGCAGAGGTCAGTAATATCAAAGCGTTATAAATGTTTATATAAATATCAATCAAGAGTATGTCCTTAAATAATTCAGGTACTAAGGTGCCCTTGATATAATGTAAGTGATATGGTGCCCTTAATACACCATGAGCCTAGGCCCAATGTGCTCTTAAATAATACAGATACCCAAGATCTTAATCCGAGTAGGCCTACTCCATCAACGTGTTCTTAATACCCCCAGTTATACTCCTGTCAGCGCATGTCTCTACCTATTTTGTACCCCAAATAATAAAAAGTTGAATTTTAATGTCAAAATTGAAAGTTACATAAAATTAGCTTTTAAATGTCTCCCCCGATTCTTTTATTGCGCTGCCACCCCGTTTTACTCCTTTAAAGGTATATTATGGGATCTTTCCATGGAACGCCCTCAACATCGAAAAAAATTGAAAGCAGATTTTCTTGCAGATTTACATTTCTGATCATAAATCGTACATACATTCCAAGTTACAGGGCGATAGCAATACGATTCTTAATTACTTCAAAATCATGGTTTTAGAGTGAAAATAAATTGTCGGATATCCGACAACTTATTTTATTCTAGTCTAAATTCACTCTAAAACCATGATTTTGAGGTAATTAGGAATCGTATCGCTCTGTAACTTATATGTACGATTTATGATCAGAAATGTAAATCTGCAAGAAAATCTACTCTCTAAAAAAAATCACGAATAGAGGGCGCTCTCTGGAAAAGATCACATAATATGCCTTTAACATATGGTGCTGGTGCAAGTGTCGCCACTGCCCATATGCACATACTGTATCCAGGTAATTCAGTAGGCCTACGTTCTGAGCGTTATAGTTTTATAGTCGGTCGTTTAGTTTTATGGTCGGCGGAGTCTATCATCAAGATCACTTGTACCATTCCACGCTTGTACTTGAGCACAATGTGTGCCATCCGGGTTTTGTTTGGCCTATTTACATTAAATACATTATTCCTCCAATAGGCATGTGGGGCATTAACGTATAGTATATGTAGTCCCTTTATCATGTTTGCTGTAAAGCCTCCCGAGATACTTACCTGAGTGTACACCCTTGAAATCCAGTTATCACAGGTGGCCCACCTGCGCATAGTATATCCAGGTAATTTGAGACTCGTTTTATAGTGAACCCCGTAATCCAGATACCACGGATGCCCTGAATAATCCAGACACTCTATAATAATCATGATAATGTACCACACGTTCCGTTTATCCAGATGCCCCATGTGCCCTTATATCCAGATTATCAAGTAAGGGAAGTGCGGAGAGGGGGAGGTGGCTTTAGGGTACACTATTAGAAAAAGGGTGCTTCAGAGGGGTTCTTGGCTGTCCCGTATAATGGTTTAAAGGTTCTTTGATTTTAAAGGCCCCAAAAGGTTCTGTAGAGAACCTTTAGAGGTTCGAAAGACCAATGTTTGGCCATATTTTGCCTATTTTGAACCTTAAAATGGTTCTTTTTTGAACCTTTTAAGGTGATACAAAGGGTTCCATACGGGACATCCAAGAACCCCTGAAGCCTGAAGCATCCTTTTTCTAAGAGTGTACGGACTGCCTGCTTTCACTCTGCTCCGTTACAATGTGCACGGTTTGCGCCACAAACGCGTACACTTTTTGTCTGCGTCATTACGTGTGCGCCGAACCGCGTGCGCCATGTTAAACGCGGTCGCGCAGCACAACATAGAAACGGTTGACATGGTACTGCCAGTTTCTTTATCGTTAGCAAACGTCGCATTCATCTATGTTACTAATGTGAAAGTGTCACTTTAAGATCTGTGTAAGAGTTTTTGTTTACATTTAGAAAATGTCGTGAAATATTTTTATTTGTCGGACGTATAAATGCTTGTTACTATGCGATCTTTAAGAATAACAAACAGCCGCATATACAGAAATGTAGCTATATCCCTGAAGAAAATATTTTGGGTGAAGACCATATGTCATCACTCATTCCGAAAACCACAATTTGTGTCCGAAAGTAGCTACCCGAGTAAAAGAAATTCAACATTTCGGATTTTCACATGTGATCCTTTCTGCGCATGTCTGAAAACGGTAAAAAACGGGCATTGAACTATCTAATTAGCTCGTGTATTAGAGGCGCAATTACCACGCTTTTTCAGTTGAGGAGGGACGCGAGTGTAAAATTATATTGAACTATCTAATAAAGCCATGTTCCGAAAATTAGTATATAGATATGCATACAAATAACAAGACGAAAGAACATTAATACTATTATAATAGTCATGTATACAATAGACCCACTTTGAATTCATCTAACAGCCCACGCACGTTTAAAGAGGCATTGAGAGATGTATCGAAATACTAAATGAGTAAATAACGTAAAGATAATCATCAACATATCCCAAATCCAAAATGTCATACAATTCCGACATCACCTTCATGCAAAATAAGCAAATAACGGCACTTCCGGGTTGAGATTTGCCGCGAAAGTACGCACGTAATACTATTGCATAATTTCCGAATTCAGCACCTAGTTTCTATATAATCATATCGAAACTAAGAAAATCATGAAATTTTATATGATAAACGGCGAATGTTGGTAAACTGTTTCAGATGGTAGTTAGTATATGCCTAAGTATTACTTTGATGCAATAAAACCTGATTTCCAGGATAATTGAGGGCGCACTACCATACGGATCTCCCAATGCCAAGGTATGATTTGCTGATTATTCAAGCCGGATAGCGTTAGTTCCACGCTGCCATCTAGGAATCCAGAACGAGCGTCGCGAACCAGTAATAGGATTATAATTGAATATAATTATGATTGAAACCCATTTCCGGCAGCATGGTGCTAAGCATTGGTTTCCAGTTTCCAATACGATTTATTCCGTTAGATATATACTACCGGGTTCCAAATTGTCGGTTCCTTTCATCTATGCTTAGCACCAGGCTGCTCAAAATGAGATTCATTATGATTAGCCCCATGGGCACTCACATCATCATTGAGTTTCACTGGGCTGGTACTCGACTCACCAATATCATTTTCAATTCTTGATGGCCACCTGACTGGCTCACGAGCTGATCTGGATGGAGATTGGTCATTTGTATGACTCAGCTGTCACTTCACTGCCAGGTCATAATTATAACAAATGATCAAGGGGAAAAGACAACAAAGTTTGATGGCATATAGACAATAGCCCTTTCGTATTATTAGTCAAGTTAAAACTATCAACGCTGCGCAATCCATATAGGATAACAGAGCTGTGTAATTGGTTTTTTTTATATCTCAGCATAACTTGGACCATTGCATAAACATGTACTGTGCTAATTCATACCAGTTTTTACTTCAGTGGCGAAGAAGATTGTAAGGTCTACCCACAATGCATTGCGCGAACGCCCGCTAACGAAAGCTCTTTTCACACGATTCATTTGTCGAGCTCTTAAGTTTAAGAAATAAAAAAGGAACACTGATAACTAAATATAGTCATTGATGTAATCTAGGGCACGCGTGGTCCATTGGATACATTCTCGCTCCACAATACAAAGGTTGTGAGTTCGAGTCATGTTGCAGCCAGCGTGTTGTGTCCTTGGGCAAGGCACTTTACCGCGCTTGCCACTCTTCACCCAGGTGTATAATTGGGTACCGGCATTAATTCATGTTGGGAAGTAAAACAGACTCGCTGTGCGGGAGGAGTGGCGAATCCCCAACAGCCAAAAATTACACGTGGGAGTCTGGCCCAAATGCTAAGGAAAAAGAGATGGGCACTCCGTGCTCGAGGTTTGCTCGGCGCGAGTCTTTACTTACTTACTTTTAAACTAGAACCTAAGAGCTCCAACTATGAACGCGCTATGAAGCCATGATTGTGTGCATATGTCTATGGGAACCTAAACAAATTGGAGACCAGAATTAGGGCATTTTGCAAGAAAGCAATGCATTGTGGTGGTGTCTTTAAAATGTAAGCGGATGATACATGTACAGCACGAAACCAGTGCTAGAGTGGGGTATAAACTGGATCATTGAAGGTTTTACATTATTGCTTGAGGCAACATTTATGGTGTCGTTACTCGATAGAAGACATTGAACAGCCAACACGTTCAAGTGTGCAGCGCTTATCAAACCTAAAACAATCACATTACGTGAAGAACATGCCGTATTTTTAATTCCACTAATGCATCCATGTATTAAAATATTGACATTTAGTATTCTGTGAAAAGGTAACCGATTGAGGGGATTCTGTTAAGATCATTTGTGTTAATATATGGATTCAGGATGAGAGAATATAGTATAAGAGATAAATCCAAAACAAATATTGAAAGGTATGTAGCGTTAAAGCTACGGCACAGACATATGCCTACGGTACTTCTAACATCGTTTTATGGAACATTTGTAAGGTAGGCTACAACATGCTGTGTCTTAGAAATATAGCAATAACTAGAAAAGTAAAGGATGAACATTAGTAAGAAGGTATGTATTAAAAGAATAAACATTTCCTCGCAATGCATGGATTTTTATTTGGAAATGATATGTGTTCCCTCCATTACTCTCACTTTTGAATGCGCTGTAAACAAAGTAATTGTTCCCCCCGTTTATCTCGTAATATCCCTTTAAAGTGATCACCATGAGCGACGATGGACGTCTTCGACCGTAAGACCGCACATCCACTTCGATCGAAAGCATAAATATAGATAGCGTTCAAATTAGCGGTTCTTCTACCCCTCAAATCCATCCAAAGATGCGAGTTAACATCTTATCATCATCTGATACCTATAGCTGCTCTTTCACGTACATCATGTGATTTATTGATCGATATCTCTATTAAAGTAGGTTAAAGAAGCGTAATAAGGGCGTACAACTTACATGCCTGTAGCCTCAATTACTATAGCTTAGAGCTACTCAGCTACATTATAAACTAAACTTGGAACCTTTAGAGGAGCTTACAGTGTGTTTATTCACAAAAGGTATCTACTGATATATACATCAAGATGTTTTGCTGAGTTTTTCTCCAAAATCCTTAATATATGATTATTTCATCATAAATGTAATACTATTCATGTGCATGTGATCTGTGTGAATTGGGTAAACGCAAGAGCCGGTTCCAACGCGGTTCCAACGCACATCTACGATGTTATAACACCATTTAAGACTGATTTGTTTTCTTTATTAATTTGTCCATTGAATTCAACAATTTCAACAACAAAACGGAAAGCATTGTTTTAAATCCCCACATAAATTATTTATTTGATAAAAATAGCTTGTTTCGTAAGAAAAAAAAGGTCAAACATCTATTACCGTAATTCACATGTAATACGACTTCTATATAAATAGTCCAGTTACATTGTTGAGGATTTTGATCAACTGTTGCATTTCAAGCAAGACACGCTGTACAGCAAGTGCCAATATACAAATTTGGCGAAGACAAGTGAGAGGCCTTGTAAGGTTTAGAACAACTGTTAGTGCAATAACGTATTGCATTAGAGACGTACGGACTGGGTTACAATAATGTTCCCGCCATCGGGTATTAGGAGACGTTAAACTCGGTATTACAGACTCCCATTTACTATTCCTTTGCCTTGAAGTTGTGTGACTTATATCTAAGGCACAGGTACGTACTAAAGTAATAATCGTTTCTCTAACCGCTTAAATTGTATACATAAGACATGAGAGAGCACTTCTCTCCACGAACTGTGTATTAAAAAAGGTACAAAGGAGAGATTTTGAATTATTTCTGATACAGTTACTTAAGGGGGGTTGTACACCTTCAGCATAGCCTCCGCCATAAATTCTTCATTATTCATTTAATCTATATAAAAGTATACAGTTTTTTGCAGAAATGGGTTCAATGAATCCAACCATGATAATGAAATTGCCCATTTTGGAGAAAATTATAAAAAAACCTTTTTTGACCCATTTTAGGTTCTGCGAAGATAACTCAAAATATATTTTGTCAAATGTTTTCATACTAGTTTTATTATATTCCTTTAAAAATTCCCTAAGAATGTTCTTTTTTTGTCGAAAATATTTATCATTTTTTGAATTATTGACCAAAAAGCGCCAAAAAAGTACCAACAAGTGCCAAAATGTGTGATTTTCATGATTTTGGAGGTAAACAATTTTCAAAAGTGTTTTTTAATGTTGTTTTCATTAAAGCGTTGTATCAACATGTTGCATTACATACTGTACAGAAGGTGCCGATACAAACAATGACGACGACAACTGTGGGGGCCTTCTTAAGGTTACAATAACTTTTAGTGGAAGAATGTATTACATAAGAGGCAGTTACAATAATCAGATTTTTTTTAAAGCAACATGTAAACAAAATTTCAACATTGCCGGCTGCTGCATGAGTGAGTCAATATCCATGCGCGTGGTCGGTTCAATAAACCCATTGTTTGTTCGACCAATGGTCGTGCGTCTATGTGATTATGTCAGGTACTAAACAGCGGCTTCCCACCTGTACTTACAATTATTGCTTCGTGATATTTGAACGAGAGGGTTGTGTCTGGCAGCGCTGGGAGTAAGAAATCCCCACCCTCCCTCCCGAAAGGATTGTATTAAATTTGTACGCGCTTGCCACAACATTAACGTTCAGTAGGACTGCCTAATGGCGGCTTGCTTACACTTCCAAGTAAACAATTACTACTTATTTGACAATTTAACGATTGATAATGTTAGATTTATTCAAAGAGTATTTATACAAGAATTTAATGCAAATTGTAAACATTTGGTTAACATTTCACCAGTTTACTCTTGTATATAATGTCAAGTTGGTATGACTTTAATCCAAAAGTAATTAATTATGATAAATGATGCGGGCACAGCATAACACGTAATGTACGCCAAACTATTGTAACACATGTATTTATAAATATATAAAGTTGAAATTGCGGTATACGTTAATGTAAATTGTTAGTACATCCCAGTGTACATATTTTTCCAAACGTATAGTCAAAAGGGGGTGATGGATGGAAGTCTACCTATGGTAATAATTTCGTGTTTAAAGGATGGTTGTGAATATGTTAATTCAATTATAGTAATGCATTTCTGTACTCGGGTCAATTTCAGGTTAAATAGAGTTCCGGCGGGTAAAATCCTCTTCTTGACTTCGTCGTATTCGTATGTTGGAAATGCGTTTGAAATATTTTGTGAAATTACCATTTGAATTGTTTTGACGTTTGTAGTCATTGAGTATAGTAGTAAGTCTGTCCTCACCCACTACTACAAGTCAAGTAGAAGCGGTGGTGAAATCCTCTTTCTACCTTTGTCGTATGTCAGAATTTTTTTGTTAACTAATTTAGGGAGAAATTCTCTCCACGAACTGTATATTTTATTAAATATATAGGTAGACAAAAAAGGGATCAAAGGAGATATGTTAACTTATTATGAAACTAGAGCGGTTCTCGGCTTTCGCGGTTCTCGGTTTTTGCGGTTCTCGGGGTTTGTGGTGTGAGATTTTGAACAAAACCTGACTGGGCCCTGTTAGTGAATAGAGTTGTATATTTGTAAGGGGAACAGTCTTTATCAGATTTCAGACGAACTGATATAATGAGATGAGTGATAATGTCCCCATTGAAATATTAAGGTTACCGTGGGGTATGCTGTTTTACTGAATTTGGTGCATAAACATGGTTATTAAAACATTGAATTGATGGATATGACATATTTACAAAGCTAATATTATTTTCAATTTTTGTAGATGTATTTTTAATTGGCGCATTTACGTGGATGTGGGTTATGTTAAGTGAAAGTGGGACAATATTTGTAGGATATAAACAAAGTGTATGCTATTTGTTTGCCGAACAATGTTTATTATGCACACATACAATATCTTTACTATAAAAACATTTGTAGTTTGTTCATTAAAAACGAAATTTCTAGGATATATTCCTTCTGCGATTATTGTTGAGTGCTATAGTTTACTTAGTTCCAAATTGGCGAAAACTGTTTACATATGATTGAATTTGGAAGAGTAGGCAATTAAAATACTTGCATTTTTGTTGTTTTGTTTGCAAAAATCGTTCTTATAGGCTTGGATAAATTTTGTGCGCGGATTGATAATGAGCTGAATATATCTTGCTATGATGGAGCTAATTAAACTATAGCTTATAACTATATTCTAAATATGTTTACAAGAACAATATTGCAATTAAGGAATTTGTGTGTGCTACAAGTAAAACAAATGTTAATATTTTTGTCTAATTGTCATGATGGACCACAGTCATAATGCATAACACCGTTTGAAAGGTAAGTACTGTTTAGATCGAATGTTGGTTTGTATTTGTAAATGGTCATGTGTTATTACTTCAGTTTCCATAAAGGTGGTTTGTTACATTGTTATTACATGCCAGAACCGGCAGTTAACCACGTGGAATTGACACTAATGATCTTTACTAAATAGTTCAGGTTGAATTAAGTTCTGCATACTTCAGCCCCACACCCCCTCTCGGTATGGCACGGGGTCTATACTGTTCTAAAATGTCATTAGTAAAGATGCATCTCCACGTGGATCGAATTGATACAATGTCCTTTTTAAATATTTTGTGAACTTTTGGAATGTCGTCTACAGACGCATGCCGCGTAGAAAGTGTTAATGACACTAATGATCTCTACTAAATATTTAACGTTGAATTAAGTTCTGCATACTTCCGCCCCCCCCCCCTTCTCGGTACGGCACGGGGTCTACAATGTTCTAAAATGTCATTAGTACAGATACATCTCCACGTGGAATTGATACAATATGTCATTTTTAGACATTTTGTGAACTTTTGGAATGCATGCCGCGTGGAAGTGTTAATGCCACTAATGATCTTTACTAAATATTTACATGATTTAAGGTTGAATTAATTCTGCATACTTCCGCCCCCCCCCCCCCCTCTCTCTCAATAATGCACTTGGGGTTAATGTTCTAAGTAAAATGTCATTAGTAAAGATACATCTCCACGTGGAAAAGTGATACAATATGTTATTTTTTAGACATTTTGTGAAATTTTGGAATGTCGTCTACAGACGCATGCCGCGTAGAAAGTGTTAATGACACTAATGATCTTTACTAAATATTTAATGTTGAATTAAGTTCTGCATACTTCCCCGCCCCCCCCCCCCCCCGCCCGCCCCCTTCTCGGTATGGCACGGGGTCTACAATGTTCTAAAATGTCATTAGTAAAAGATGCATCTTCACGTGGATCGAATTGATACCGTATGTCCTTTTTAGACATTTTGTGAACTTTTGGAATGTCGTCTACAGACGCATGCCGCGTAGAAAGTGTTAATGACACTAATGATCTTTACTAAATATTTAACGTTGAATTAAGTTATGCATACTTCCGCCCCCCCCCCCCCCCCTCCTTCTCGGTACGGCACGGGGTCTACAATGTTCTAAAATGTCATTAGTATAGATACATCTCCACGTGGAATTGATACAATACCGTATGTCATTTTTAGACATTTTGTGAACTTTTGGAATGTCGTCTACAGACGCATGCCGCGTAGAAAGTGTTAATGACACTAATGATCTTTACTAAATATTCAACGTTGAATTAAGTTCTGCATACTTCCGCCCCCCATCTCGGTACGGCATGGGGTCTCCAATGTTCTAAAATGTCATTAGTAAAGATACATCTCCACGTGGAAAAGTGATACAATATGTTATTTTTTAGACATTTTTTAAAACTTTTGGAATGTCGTCTACAGACGCATGCCGCGTGGAAAGTGTTAAACGGACACTAATGATCTTTAAGGTTGAATTAAGTTCTGCTTACTTCCACCCCCCCCCCCCCTCTCTCTCTCGGTAGGCACGGGTCTAAAGTGTTCTAATGTCACTATTAAAGATACATCTCCGGTTCTATAAACCACGTGGAATTGACACTAACGATCTTTACCAAAAAGTTAAGGTAGAATTCAGTTCTGCATACTCCCGTCTGCCTCTCCGTGCTAGTGCAACACAATTGAGCTCTGGTTAAAAAATATGACCATATACAGCTGAATAGACAGCAAAATTTGAATTGGATTTTGTTCTCAAAATTAAGTGATAACAACTAATTCAATGGTTCAATGATAGCGCGCCTTCTTATCTTAAAGGTAGATGTTCCGATTTTCAACTTGAAGTTTTCTATTCTACATGAAAGGTCATCCTTAAAAAAGTCGTGCTCCAAAGTTTGAGTTGCATAGCTCTAATGGTTAGTCTTATTTTAGACGCACAAGATGCTGTGAACTATACCCATAACTGTAGGCCTTGGCAACAATGAATGACTGGATTGAGGAGGAAAAAAACCCAGTTCTTGAGACCTACTTTTTTCTTGAGAAAAACAGCCTTTAACCTATTTTTTGCCATTCAGTTGGGACTGGTTTCGTATATTGTATTATTTTTTGCCAATCAATAAAAAATACCAGCTAAGTTCCGAATTTCTAAGACTATTCTTATAGACCTTCAAATATTTGCTGTGCTAACATATAAGCCTACGTAGATACGGCGTGATATGAGTGCCCAACCCCCCCCCGTCAAGAATGGCTGTAGCTTCCCGTGCGCGATGACAATCTAGTCATCAATTAAGTACCCCCCCCCCCCCCCGGGCCAAAATGGTGATAGCTTCTCGTGCGTGACAATGTTCATAATCATGATAATTGTAAGTACTTTACGCATGCCGCGTGGAAAAGTGTTGACACTAATGATCTTTACTAAATATTTACATAAGGTTGAATTAATTCTGCTTACTTCCGCCCCCCCCCCCCTCTCTCTCTCAATAAGGCACTCGGGGTCTCCAATGTTCTAAAATGTCATTAGTAAAGATACATCTCCACGTGGAAAAGTGATACAATATGTTATTTTTTAGACATTTTTTTAAACTTTTGGAATGTCGTCTACAGACGCATGCCGCGTGGAAAGTGTTAAACGGACACTAATGATCTTTAAGGTCTGCATACTTCCGCCCCCCCCCCTCTTTCTCGGTAGGCACGGGGTCTAAAGTGTTCTAATGTCACTAAAGATACATCTCCGGTTCTATAAACCACGTGGAATTGACACTAACGATCTTTACCAAAAAGTTAAGGTAGAATTCAGTTCTGCATACTCCCCGTCTGCCGCTCCGTGTTAGTGCAACACAATTGAGCTCTGGTTAAAAAATATGACCATATACAGCTGAATTGACAGCAAAATTTGAATTGGATTTTGTTCTCAAAATTAAGTGATAACAACTAATTCAATGATTCAATGATAGGGCGCCTTCTTATCTTAAAGGTAGATGTTCCGATTTATAACTTGAAACGGTTTTCTATTCTACATGAAAGGTCATCCTTATAAAAGTGGTGTTCCAAAGTTTGAGTTGCATAGCTCTAATGGTTAGTCTTATTTTAGACGCACAAGATGCTGTGAACTATACCCATAACTGTTAGGCCTTGACAACAGTGAATGACTGGATTGAGGAGGAAAAAACCCCAGTTCTTGAGACCTATATATTTTTTTCTTGAGAAAAACAGCCTTTAACCGCTATTTTTTGCCATTCAGTTGGGACTGGTTTCGTATATATATATATTTTTTTTTTTTGCCAATCAATAAAAAATACCAGCTAAGTTCCGAATTTCTAAGACTATTCTTATAGACCTTCAAATATTTGCTGTGCTAACATATAAGCCTTCGTAGATACGGCATATGAGTGCCCCACCCCCGGCAAGAATGGCTGTAGCTTCCCGTGCGCGATGACAATCTAGTCATTAATTAAGTACCCCCCGGGCCAAAATGGTGATAGCTTCTCGCGCGTGACAATGTTCATAATCATGATAATTGTAAGTACTTTTATACAAATAGATACATTCAGTGTTGCTATATCCATGCGCCCAACTGTACGCCAACTTGGCGATTTCAGCCGATAAAATATTTACAATTATGAAAAATAAAAGTAAAATAATATAAAATCATAAAATATGGAAACAATATACAGAAGTATACAGAAATATAAACATTAATACCAATCATAAAGATCGAAATTAATGTGGGCGCGTTTTGTGTATGAGTCAATTTCGTCGGCTCGAGCCCGGGCTCGAGTATCAGGACTATTAATTGACTACAATCGATACAATCAGTGTTGCTATACCCATGCGCCCAACTGTATTAGCGTACTAACTTGGCGAATTCGGCTATAAAATACAATTATGAAAAATAAAATAAAATGATAAAATATGCAATCAATATACAGAAGTATAAATGGCAATAGTAAAGAATCATACTGATCTAAATCAAATGATAGCTGTACGTGCAGCACATCTGCCTATGAATGTTTCAAGAACGCATGTAGACCACCATCGCTTTTTTTCTGCGGTGTTGGGCGCATTTTGTGATATGTAGTCAATTCGGTAAGCCATACCGATTGTCTGGCTATTGTCTTCAACTTTAAGTATTATATTTGCTTTATGGCTTCTAAACATTCCATCAACACTGTTGCCACATATCCTGATTTCTTGTACGCGTGTAATTTATTTGTAAAGCTGAATATTCCATTAGACTTCAAGGGGGTGAGGGTTGTAGGAAGTTTGTTATAAAATACCAGCACAAAAAGCTTCGCCTATAATACTGATGAATAAAAAAACAAACTTTGCCCACCCAACCCAAAAGAAATACCATGGCAGGTAGTAAGCTCTTACTACATGTACTACCTGCCATGGACTCGCCTTGAGGCTAATAAATATTCTACCTGAAGCCAACATCCTACAGTCCCACTTAAAGAATAATGGTGAATCCCTGATATATAGTGTATACCGGGGTCTGGTACCGAGGTTAATATAGGTCACACCCCCTGTGTTTAGAGTTATTGGACTACGCAAATTCTCAGCTTCAAGGTCGATGCCTGTTTTATGATGACCTCGAAACTAACAGCCAAAGTTCACCTTCGGCATACCTTAACGCACACACAGCGACGTGTAATAGAGGAGATTACAATATTATTGGACTGCGCAAATTCTCAGCTTCAAGGTCGATGCCTGTTTTATGATGACCTCGAAACTAACAGCCAAAGTTCACCTTCGGCATACCTTAACGCACGCACAGCGACGTGTAATAGAGGAGATGACAATATTTTCCCGGCATTTCTTGATTAAAGTCCCAACGATACGAACTTATATACGGATTACAGCTTTGTCATAATCGCGTCTGTCTAATAAAGTTCTCTATCGATCAACCATAGCACACTTGACAGTGCAGTGATAGTGACCTTAGTCAAATGAACGAGTATGTTGGGACATTTCTTCCGGCATGAGCGTGATCATCGAATTCAATACTGGGGCCCAGTAACTACCTTTCGTAACCCTTAACGGGATGTAAAGAGTTTCCACATAATTGTTATGAACATGTATGTACATTGTCGTGATATATATTTAGACTCAGAACTAGACAATCAGCCCATGGATTGTTATGGATTCATACGCTCTCAGCAGTAGTGTCGAACCAATCAGAAAGCAAGAAATTTAACATTCGCGGAGTGCATTGGAAGTGTATAATGCACTCCGCGTGTGCGCCGTTCAATGCACGCACCACGCGCTCTGTTGTAAGAATTAGTTCAATGCATGGGTATGTTTTGTTTCTCGAAAAATTAGACGAATCGATGCATTTGCGCAAATGTTGATATGATCACAAATGCACTCCCCCCTGCGGGGATCGTGCCATTATTCACACATCAACATCAGCACGTGTGCATTGTTTTGTCTAATTTCTCTCGAAACAACACATAAGCATTAATTGACTTATAATTATATTGATAATGTTGACTGACAATTGGATGACTGCTGAATTTTTACCTACTTTTTCAGGCCTAATTTTTTTCATTTTCATTTTTATTTCATTTCCAAAACATTGTTTTGCATGTGACATTGCCATGTAGTTGAATGTGGACAGTTTTGATTGGCGAAATTGGAAGAGCACATAGAACGTACGCCCACAAAATTACCTGTAATCACATAATGATGTTACCAACAACCATTATACAGCATTAAACGATGTACATAAGTTCAATCAGTGTGCTTATAGATTAATACTACCATTTATCAGAGCGCCATTCACAAAGATAACGTTACAAATCGCCAATTAAACTATATAAGTTGTGGTTTGCTGCAAATAGCATGAGGGAATTTATAATTTAATCGACAACATTATATTTCTAGAATAGAACGCCGCATTTGTGTACTTACATTACGGTTTTGTCCTCCCACAACGCTCTGAGATCAACTGCACCGTCAACTGCTCGTATCGTCCAAAATATTCAGCTTTGACGTTAGTCAAACAGTGAGCACTTGAATCAGACAGCTAGGTTGAGAACCGCTCTGTTGAATATAGACAAAACACGATGAAGTATGTTAGCACTTTCCACGCGGCAGGCGGCTGCAGACGACATTCCAAAACGTCACAAAATGTTTAAAAAATATCAAATTAATGGAATTTCATTACCATATTTGGAATCATCTTGAGAAATGCATTGACATAAGTACAAATATGCCTAGTATCGGGTCAGTAATCCTTGAGATAGACTTTGAAAATTGTTAAAGGTTTCTGAAAAATCTGTTTTGTGTATGGTAAAATAATAGCCGCGTGGAAAGTGTTAACACCTTCTGTACTCTTTACATTCACTCGCCGTTTCTCAGTCGGTATTAACTGGTTATCTAGGGTACGTACCCATACCCTTTAACCGCATACTGAATGAGCTTCAAATAACGCACAGTTTTAACACTCACTATGAAGGAAAGGCAGATAATACATTCATATACCATTGTATACCAAGCACATGTGTATGCGCATTTTTAGTAGTCCGGATCAAATTCTACTCCAATAGAGATTTGAGCTGTCACGGCGACGAGACACGATGATTGTGTACAAGTAAGTAGTCCCGTCCCGGCCTCGCACCGTATTCTGTCGCTCTCTAACTATATTCAACGCATCATATTTATACCAAATAGTAGTACGTTATTTAACCCAGATTAATAAAACATAGGTCTCTCTACCTGATACAAAGGCTATATTAAATTGACTGCTCACTGTTATTGAATACACAATGTAAATTGACTTAGAAAACAAAAAGTTGCAAGCTTAACATTGCCAATACATATGCCTATTGTTGTTGTTTAGGGATACGAATTAACTGTGCAATATAAGAACCACGTGTCCACATTTGGGTTAGGGTTATTTTGCATGCATGTGATTTCCCGTCTTGTTTTTTTAAGGTAGTATTACTGTAAATTGATTTATTTTGCCAATTCCATTACCTTTTTTTTTACAGTTACGTGTACTTTGCTTTAACAATTTTAAGCCAAATCATGCTCATAGTTACATTGAGCTTGGGTGGTTACACTGCCCGTTGCAAAGAATTATCATTTTAAACAATTATTTTCAAATTAACTTGGACGAAGATTATTAGACGTGTTAGTCCTCAAAGCAGTCCGTCGCTTGTACAAAGAATGGGCCTCTCTGAGTGGGGTTCTACATCCGTCTTCAAGTATCCGACCTTAATGAACATGTATTGTTCATCTGAGCTGCCTAACGATGTGTAACAAGGCCTAATTAATCCACCCTCGGGGCCCTTCATTTGCGGACAAGGTTAGCGGTGGTTGATCTTCCATTCGAAATAGTCAAATGAGGAAGAAAAAAGTGCACACATGTGTACGGTGCAACCTAGTCCAGATGGGACGCCCTGAGGAAAGGATAGCGGATTTCTCCTGATACAAAAGTAGATGTCATTGTCTTTTAAAAGACGCAGGTCACATGAGGTTGACCTCGCGTAAAAGTACGAGAGGTCTACTCTTCCCCACCCCAAAACTGTGCAACGAACATCCGTGGTGCGCAATACGTAAGCTCACGGGTCTGAATGGTAAGCGGCATTTTGTGAGTTTTCAATCATGCGCAGTAAGCTGATCGAAGTGCGCCCGCGTATGTCTGACTGTGGCCAGAAGAATGTGTGCCGTAGGTCCATTCCTCACGTGAATACTTGCTAACATTTTATACAATCTATGGATATCTTCTTTACTTGAAAAATAGCACTTTATGATACTCCTTAATAAACTGAGTCTCAAATTTACGCCGGCTATTATAAGCTAAAAATAAAACAGCTTCCTCTGAACCATCACCGACAAAAAGAAAGTAAGTCTTTACAAATGCGAATATAATTTGTACACTTAGCGCGAGTAGTATCTAAAATACCAGTTTATTTTATTATACTACGACTACCTTTGATAAAAAGAAGTAGCAACATGTATAGGGCTATGTTTTCCATCCTTCATAGACTCTTTTGTGTTGTAAAATGTGGAGAAAAAATCCCAAAACAAACCAAAATTTGACTACATAGAATATACAAATGTGTGTAAAAGTAAAATCATCTTTCATGATTTCTTTCTTGTTTCATACATACAATGACTACCATTACGTTCCAATTACCTGCATATTTTGCGATATATTTGTTGACAGGTTGACTAGCCACGAAGCTAGTACTTGGGTATGGACAACCTGGACCACATGTCGGGACCAATCAGGCAGTCTATAGTGTTGCCACGTATCTTGCCACATATGTTGACTTTTAGCCCCAATTGGCCTAATTTTTCAAACTAAAATATGCTCCAGGGATACTATATCGTAACTCTTCTTGACATTTTAACTTTGATTTGATTTTACAAAATCTGAAGTAGCACTAGTTTAAAATATTTGAAGTTCAAACATTGGATTTCTTAACACGTGAACTTTCAAAATGCACACTTCGGGCTCTTCAATCTAAGAATTTGCCGATCCAACACCCATTGAACGCATGCCCGGGGACCTTGAGGATTTCCAAAAGGCAGTCGACAGTCTTGTCTTGCCACATTGCTTGATGACTTGGCACATAATATGTTGACTTTCAGCCCCCATTGGGCTACATTTTAAAACTAAAATCGGCTCTAGGGATACTATATTGTGAGTTTTTTGATTTTACAAAATCGGAAATAACACTAGTTTGTATAATAAATTAAAGTTCAAAGTTTGATTTTTTTAACACAACCAGTTTCAAAGGTTACACCAGCAAATTATCCAAGGAACGATACCAAGCCTAGAACCTTGGGCCCATACTTGGGTAGCAATAGCAAGTGCCCGGCAATAAACAGGTGTTGTAAAATAAATCTGAGAAATGGTGTAGGAGGGGAAAGATGTATTTCCCTAGAAAAGCTTGAAAATTGGGGGGTTTTCAGACTTTTCAGGGGATGGAATCGTAATGCGAAAAAACATTTTTACGATTCTTGATGCATCTATGGTCACTTTATTTTTGTGCGGTCTGTACACCTGTCTACCTCAAATTCATGATACAGGCATGCAGGAAGATATAGTCATCAATAATTGACATCGGCTATTGCCGTAGCTTGGTACAGCGTATCATATATTCATAGGTTACGCACGGATTCCCTTAGATGGAAAGCAATTTATTTACCAACTTTTAAGTATGAACGATGCATTCGATATAGGAAACAGATCAGATTTAAATGCACACACTCATTGCTATCACTTTTTTATACAAGTGTAGCAGTTGACGTACTTTTAAAACAAAGATATGAATAGAGATTCAATTTTGTGTATCCGTGCTTATGATTATTGTAAGCAGGTGAACTATATAGGCATTGACATTTTAATTCAAATACATCAGAATCATGTCAGAGCTGAGAACCGACCAAAACAGTTCGCCACAGACGAACGGGGCATTCACTTGTTAACTTGATGACATAGTACACCGTTGACATGGACACATTGCTGACAAATTCCGAACAGAATGGATGTGGCTAGCAACACATAGTGCTAGCTCATTTTTAACTTTTCTCATACCGGTATGTAAATAGCAGTTTATGAATCATACAGACAGTGTAAAATAAGTAGGATTAACATTTTAAGGTATTTGAAACATTAAGTTCTAGAATTGTTCGAAGGAAAAGTAGATCAGCACTGTAACAATCAGATAATACAGATTGAAACACAAATTAAGATGTAGTTTGTCTTACCTTCATGCACGCCTAGCTTTTGAAATACATTTTGTTTATCACATAGCTATTTTTGTGTGTGTTGTACATTAAGTTCCATTCATAAGCTGATATAGATATACGTAGGTCGTGTTTGTATCAACAGAATGATCATTGCTCGTATCATCATGAGCATCATCCGCATTCCCAATAGGTCCTTGCTCAGAAAACGTGTAACTCAGTACACCGTTCAGAAACATAACATCATTCAGTACACTCCGAAAAACATATTGCTACACAAATAAACACAATTATATGTTTATCTTTGTATTCTTAGCAATTATTTTCTGACAAGACTCGTCCAAAAATATATAAATTCCTATCATTAAGCCATATAATTAGATGCTCTGAATAGATAGATACCCATACCATTCTGGTTTTACAAGGATAGTTTCAGGGAATATTGCATACCAATATCCATATGCAGCCATGGAAATACCCACATGACTGTCTCCCGGAGTTTTCTAGGAAGGAACTATACTCTTTGTGGACTTAGAATATATTTATAACATTACATTTTACAAAAGGAAATAAATTAATTGGAAAAGTGGTCCTAGTGGGAATTGAACCATGAACGTCTGCATTGCAACGCATGTCTCTCAACCACTAGCCTAGCGAGGGGTGAACTGGCCAGGACATGATTTTCATCCCTTTTAAACATTACGGAATAAAGCAATACACTACTATGAACAGTTAAAAACAATATTATGAATAGAGCTGCGATACACATAATCGTCTACCCCGGGTTATTTCCATTGCTCTGCGTATCAATACACATGAGCATGGGTATAATTTAGGTTTTGGTAATGCGGATCTCATTCTGGATTTTATTGATGGTTCAGTCGTGGTTTTTTTAATGTGCATTACACTAACATTCAAGTATCAAAATATCATTCTTCAATAATGCACTTAGCTATCTTGAAGTAACAGCTTGTCTGCACATCTACATAGTACACAGACGAACCTGATTCTGGATGAAACGCGGAAGCCAAAGCCAAACTGCATAATGCCACAACTGAATAATTCACAACAATTCCATCAAGCAATCAACGTAATTTAAAAAATGTCTCTAGCTACTTCGTGCTTACCCCCTATACCGTATTCTATTAGTGATATTAGCCATAAACGAGTCAATAATTAGTAATAAATAAGAATAAGTAAAACAATAAGCGCCATTGCTATTGGCTCCGAATTAATTTACAACATTTCGAAAAAGAGATGAAAAACACAATATTTAGTTTCAATTCACTCAGAGAGTTGCTTCCTCGCTATATTTCTGCAATTTCATGATTTTAAAAAGGTTTCGTTATTATCAAAAAAAGGTATACGTGTCTCGTGTCTTATTATTAGTCTCTAGCTACTTCGTGCTTATCCTTATGTTCTATTAGTGATATTATTCATAAATGAGTCAATAATTAGTAATGAATAAGAATAAGTAAAACAATAAGCGCCATTGCTATCAGCTCCGAAATAATTTACAGCATTTCGAAGAAGAGATGAAAGACACAATATTTAGTTTCAATTCACTCAGAGAGTTGCTTCCTCGATTTTAAAAAGGTTTCGTTATTATCAAAAAAGTTATACGTGTCTCGTGTCTTATTAAGTCTCTATCTATTTCGTGCTTATCCTTATGTTCTATTAGTGATATTATTCATAAACGAGTCAATAATTAGTAATAAATAAGAATAAGTAAAACAATAAGCGCCATTGCTATTGGCTCCGAATTAATTTACAACATTTCGAAAAAGAGATGAAAGACACAATATTTAGTTTCAATTCACTCAGAGAGTTGCTTCCTCGATTTTAAAAAGGTTTCGTTATTATCAAAAAAAGGTATACGTGTCTCGTGTCTTATTAAGTCTCTATCTATTTCGTGCTTATCCTTATGTTCTATTAGTGATATTATTCATAAACGAGTTAATAATTAGTAATGAATAAGAATAAGTAAAACAATAAGCGCCATTGGCTCCGAATTAATTTACAGCATTTCGAAAAAGAGATGAAAGACACAACATTTAGTTTCAATTCACTCAGAGAGTTGCTGCCTCGTTTAATTTATGTAGTTTCATTATTTTAAAAAGGTTTCGTTATTATCCAAAAAAAGGTATACGTGTCTCTTGTCTTATAAAGTCATCTACGGTCTCAGAATGAATACAATATTGCATCAATATGTTGAACAGGTTAACCCCTCGGGTCTACCTGTCTATATTACAGTGGTTCTGATTGGTTTATTGCAAGATATACTCATTTTAATAGCCAATTAAAATGCAGCTTGTAAAGTATTTCACTCCAATCTTTATCAGGGATACAATTATTCTAACACTGTCTCTGATTAGTGCAATTAATGATGTATCTATCTTTCTGACCAATCGGCCGGTAGTTCTCAGGAGGTTAATACTAGCTGGTACATGGGTTCTAATATAAGAACACACTTATGTATAAGAGCTAAGCTACAAGCTGCACTCACTTGTCAATTTATTTATTTAGTGGGGCCACTGCAGTGGCACTGTGGTTGTTGCTTTTAGACTCACAATCCTTGGTCCTACTATTGCTCCATGTACGCGTAACATAAATCAGATTTCAAAACAGTCGTAGAGTTGACTCTATTGTATGTCAAAATCACCTACAATTAGCTTAAAGTTGATCTTGAATGCCTTGTTTCAGACCAAATCAAATCATTTTTGAATAATTTTGACATTTATCTTGCCACATTTTCCCTTGCCTCCACGAGTTAATAACATTATCATTCTATGCCCTTATGCTGCCATACGATGTCAAGTGATCAATAAACAAGAACATTGTCCTGCTATTAAATTAAGAAGGGACCTAAGATTCTTTTGTTTGAATTTTGATAGTGCTGTTAATATTGAACTATGACTCAAATGTATATAAAAGTATACTTTTTTGGAAAGGAAATCGATCAAAATATCCACATTTGGCATCAATTTTGACCAAAAATGTTGATTTGATGAGAGAATCACAATAATAGATTTGTGGACCCATTTTTTTTTAACAAAGCTAACAAACATAATTTTGAGTTAAAATGCCCAAATCACTTGATGATGATGTAAAGACACTAATGACACTTTTCGTTAACTTGTAACAAAAAGTAAGTAGGTGACCCCAATTTATATTTTGGATACTAAAATTCGGCAAACAATTTCAGGCTAGATTTGTTTGGTTTTTTAATTCAATATAAGTAGAAATATTAATATTCTCCATATACCGCTGTGTAAATTTCATCCCAAAATACACTTTTCCAAATGCTTCGCGTAAACGGGCACGGTATGTACATCGATGGAACATTATTCATATCAAATCGTAGCCATCAATATCGGCTAGATCTAAAACGCTCCATTACTCTTATAAAAACGTCCGTCCGACCAACCCTTCACGAGGGAGGTGGTCCTTTTTCACTTAGAAAAGGATGTTTTTGACGTTTTAATAACAACAAGAATTTCTAGAAGGTTCGTACCTGTTAACCCTATGCGTACAAACCACCCGTTTGTGTATGGGTTAGTGCTAATACAGATGCGAGTACTTGTCGTCAACATTTGTAATTCGATGTCGATTAGAAATGATTAATGTACCGGCCTTTTAATCCGTTTGAGATATCTTTTGCATTTTAATAATACCGATGATTTACTCAATGAAATGGTAAATACGGAGGATTCAATCTATGAATGCATTGTTTGTTATGTTTAGCTATAATTGTTCATGCGCACACAATCGTTTCAGCAACACAAGAAGCTAAACGATTGCAGCGAAGTTCTACGGTCATGTATCTGGAACAATCCTCAGATTAATATTGGTGGAAATATTGTTTTCTATTCCAGTTGGGTTCAAAATGGCATTCTCTATATTAATGATCTCATGGACCCAGAGGGAGGATTTTACTCTTTGGAGGCACTTAGGAGAAAATATGTTAATCTTAGAACTAACTTTCTTGAGTACCATGGGCTCAGACGTACTATTATTGAGAGTTTTAGAAATGTGTCATTGTTTACCAATGCTAACCCGGTTGCTAAACCATTTATTCCTATAAACATTGATATTCTATTGAAAGACAAAAAGGGCTGTAGGCGTATCTACAAAATCCTTTTACCCAATTCCAATAATAAAGCCAAGCTAAAATAGTCGCAAAAACTTCAGTACATCGACGATAACAAATGGAAAACTATCTGCAACGCGCCATTTAAATGTACTGGGGATATCAAGCTAAGATGGTTTCAGTTTCGAATAACTCAGCGTATCCTGAGCACAAACTGCTTCCTTAAGATGATAAAGGTTTCCATCGACGATCGATGTTCTTTTTGCTATCAGATCCAGGAAACAATTTATCATATATTCTGTATGTGTCCTATTACTAATACCATCTGGAGAAAGCTCGAGGAATGGATACTATGTAAATGTAAAATTAAGGTTTCGCTGTGCGATAATGACATTCTCTTTGGCAAATTCCCCATTAGTATCCAACATGATATCATTAAGTACCATAACACTGAAAGACACATGTGGAAAAAATCTCTTAAGAATACTCTCTACCAAAAAAAATGGGACGTTTTCCACATGCTTTTTGTATAATTGAAATATATTATATTTTGTAATTTAGTGTATGTTTTAGTACGTCATCCTGTATTTATGCATAATAACCATATTCATGCGATATATAGTCTACTTATCGATGTTACTCTAACAGTTATCCACACACATTGTGTATTCTAACTGATTTGTAATCATATATTTTGTATATTTGATTTGTCATAGCAGATGAAAAAAAAAAGAGAAAAAAAAAAATTATTCATGCGCATACCACTTACCATACCTATACAGAATAGCAATTTCTATTTTTTTGAAAAATATTGTTGTAGTATTTAGCATTCAACGAAATAACAGAATACCGCTTTCAATGAAAATATATAAAATCATTAGTGGTCCATACACTTTCACTATCTCCAATACTATTTCCAATAAAAATTCAACCAAATGTTGTATTATTTATTAAACTCTGCTGGAATAATAAGCCAACAAGCCATCAATTATAAATGAGCGTATATATATATTGGATTTATTGGTCAATTATTCAAAGGAATATACCATTTATAATTTATGGGGTGGTTCAAGAAATATTTACATTTTAGGGCAATATATGTGTCGTTGTTGAGGCTATTTATTTACATTGAAGCGTATAAAATGCTAAATTTGAAAATCCTAGTGACAAATATTTAGGATGCGAATATAAATCAAAAGCATAATTAGTTTCCATCTTCAAACAAATAAAATCATAGATAAACAAGCCAGGGATAGAGAAGTGGGTATTTTCTTTTGAAGCTATTTATTTCGGACCAAGGTCGCTCAACACAAAAAGCCTATGTAGCCTTACGCCCTGTCTTGAAATAACTTCTCATGACAACATCCATAAATAAAACGTCACGTGACAATACGCTTTAAAATCGGTAGGTGTCGATTTCAAAAGACGTGCTGTATTGAAGTGTTCGTCGTGCTCATGGGTTCGAGTTTATGTGTCATAAAAAAAAACTGAGTGGAATAAGTGTCTATCTTTACAAATAGCATTACATCTTTCGCTTCGGTGAATGTATGTATTGAATGAATATGTTTCAAATATTAGAAGAATTTTAACTTTCACCGTTGCTTTTTTATCAAAGTAATATTATGTATCACATTAGGGAGCACATCAAAACTCGACGGCCCGGCAACCGCCGGTTCCGTGGAGTTCCGTGCGGTTGCAGCCGGTTTCTATTGTTCTAAACAATTATGCGGTTCAACCGGGCGGAACCGGCGGTTGCCGCGCGGTCGAGTTTTGATGTGCTCCCTTAGCTAGTATCAGACAATGTAATTGCCGTAGTAGAATATCAACACATACACTGTTTACCGGGCTCTTCAAACACGCTAGTCACACAGATGTTGGCGTCACATACATGGTATCTTTCTTTTTTTGGGGGGGGGGGTTCTTTTTAAAAAAATTAAATTTTTTGGTTTTTGGTTTTTGGTTTTTTTAATTTTTTTAATTTTTTTTAATTGTTGTTGAATTTTCAACAATACTCGAAATGTTCAGACATAAAAGAAAATAAATTCACAAGTGTTCTCAAAAAGATCAAAACATGTTTCTGAAGAGGTTGGTCGGTCGTGCCTGGAGAACAGGGATTTTACGTCGCTTAATGATGGACCACCTGAATTGAACAGTCCTTAAATGCTTAATAGCTCTTTTATATTGTTAAATTCAAATACATTGCCCCTGCGATAAACCAATCCAACAACTTTTAGAAATAAAGCACTGCTTACGGATTGGTTTTATTCAGCATGAGACAGACATAGTGAAGACTATGGATTGGGATATAACCCCCCAAAAAGGTAAATATGAGTTTGCTATTAAAGGTATGTTGTCGAATTGCAGGTAAAATTTGTAAACATTTTAAGGCAAAAACACGTAATGCCTAAAACACCAATCAGAATGTATACAGTGATCTGAGCAGTGTTTGGGTATCTCATTTGAATACATTGGGGAAATAACTGTTGAATAGCTTGAATTTAAGTGATGATGTTTCAATACCACGCCTAACGAAAAACATAGTGTTGATTGATCCATGTTTACCCAGAAGCAGATGGAATCACATAATCGCGTCAACATTATTACCGTTCATATTTGTTGATTTTTTGGAAAATAAAATCATTATCAGGTAAAACTCGTTCTCTTAATCGGTATGATATCGAGAATTGTGTTTACTCGCAACGGATGGCTCTTCCAATGAATAAATGACCTTTATTAGAAGAGCCTGTCTTTTCAAATAAAGGTCATTTTCAATGAAAGGGAAAATGTTACTGTAAATGTCAATGGAGGGAGGCCGAGCAGAAATATGAAGCAGAAACGTCTCCCTGTGTACAGTGTCAATGGGTGGAAGACATGAAGGAGTCCCGTTTGCAGAACCCGAAACTGGAGAATGCTTGAATAAAGTGAACAGCAAAATTAGGGCGAGACCTTTACTACTGTTATATGTTTACATAATCATATCAAACAATAAGTTGTATCTTGTATCCATAAGTAGGCCAAGTCGGTTAGCAAATAACCGGCTGACTAAATTTATGAGGTTAAAGACCTCTATTAGTGGTACAAACGGACTACATTCCACACAACACTGACTTGCGCCTCTATAAAAGCCCGGGAAACCAGGCCTAGATATTACCAGTATAAATGTACAGTAGTTTCTGCGAAAAATAACAAAACATAGCGGTTCGGCTTTAATTTCCCTAGTGAGTTATATGCACCGAGTATCACCACGAAGTAAGTGTGGCGTAATTGAGATTACCATTTTACTAATCACGAATCAGAACAAAACATCCCCATATTGCCGTTGTTACGCGTGTTAATTTTTCAATTATTGTAATGCTACATTTTTCTTCCCTAAAATTATTGATTTCCCCCCACAAGCATATGATAAGAAGAATGCGCTTCGATATCCATTTCAATATTAACTTTTAAGTAATTGGATCTTCTTCAGTGGACACTTGTGCAAGGAGAACGTTAAACAGACCTATTCTTAGACAGGCATTTATGAACATTGGCGTAGCCATGGTCACTTGTCAGGGGGGGGGGGGGGGGGGGGGGGGGGGCAAAGGGTATTTGTTCATGTAATTTTTCATTTGCCGTCGAGTAAGAAAATGACAAGCGGGGGGGGGGGGGGGGGGGGGGGGTTAAAAACTGCAATTTTCCAAATTATTTGCCTGTCTTTCTTTCTCCTTTCCTTTCCCTGTCCTGGTATCCTCTTCTCCCTGTCTTTTAAATCCGCTGCCTTCCCGATTTTCCCGGTCAAATATTTTTTCTACGCTACTGTTTATGAATCATTTAAGAGTTGTATCCACACTAATGTGCGGATATTCTAAATACATTATTCAGCATTATGCCGAAAGACTTTTACCACACGATATCTGCACTATATAAAGGGGTAAAAAAAGTAAGTCCCCTCTTAAAATTCGATCACGTTTGTTTGCATAACCACACATAAATGTACGTTTTTAAATATTGAAACGTTTATTAAAAGGAAAACCGCTTGGCTACCCATCAACAATTTATTTTCAATAGCATGTTCACTTCTTCCAAACCATTCATATTTCCCCAAAATGAGGTTTTCTGAAAAAGTGGCACTTTAAAAAAATCTTATGAAAGAAAGTTACAAAAAAGTCTCCAGTGCTGTTTAAAATTAATTTCAATTGTCTTTTTTTTCAATTAAAAGAAAGTCTTTTCTTTCTTTAGTAGGTCCTTATTTGAAATTTAAAGAAAAAAGATTTCATTTCATGCATGACTAGCCAATTTTGTCCACCATTTACGTCAATACTTCCCTGTATCGTTGACAAATGCCACTTTACGGAAAACATCATTTTGGGGAAATGTGACTTTTTGGGGAAAAGTAAACAAAACTTTGTGTGGGTAGCCAACGGTTTTCCCTTTTCGCAAAGGTTTCAATCTTTCAAAACACCTAATTGTTTGTGGATTTATGCACAAAAACTGGTAAAGACTCTTGAAAAGTGCCCCTTTTTTTAAAAACATGATTTATGTGAAATATGACTAATTTGGGAAAAGTAATACTGATATTGAAATGGAGAAACTTACCATGGGTAGCCAAGTGCTTTTCATAAGTGTTTCCATCTCTCAAAACGTTTAATTGTGTGTAGAGTTATGCAAACAAACGTGATCACATTTTAGGGGGGGGGGGGCTTACTTTTTTGACCCCTTTATTTGGTTGCAATCGCCTTCTAACAATATGTTGTGCAACTGAATGCAAACATAAAGATCTTGCGAACATAAATAGGTCAAAGGTTAGAAGACAATGCCCAGTCAATGTTAGTATCACAACTCAATAACCGACTGAGTAAATCTCTGATGTTGAAGACATCTATTAAAGGAGGTGTCCCGCAACCATAAAATTGCACATTATATGTTAGATAAATAACTATCAAGCCCAACTGTTGTAATTATATAGAACAAAAAACCACACCTATGACAAAAACAAATAAAAACCGCCATCTTTCAACATACAATTTTTAAAATTCGCGGCGGTCGAAAGTCCCGGTGTCGATGAAGTCATAGTTATACAATGCACATGCGCAAATTTGAGCACCAATACCCCATGACGTCATCGACACCGGGACTTTCGACCGCCGCGAATTTTAAAAATTGATGTTGAGTGATGGCAGTTTGTATTCGTTTTTGTATGAAGTTTTGTTCTATATAATCACGTAAATTCGGCTCGATAATTATTTTTTTAACAAATAATGCTCAATGTTGTGCTTGCGGGACCCTTCCTTTAAAGGGAAATAAACAGGACACTGACTCGCATTTCTATGAAAACCTTGAAAACCAGGCCTAGATATTGCCATGATAAATATAGAGCACCTTCTGTCCGTATGATAAAACATAGCGCACACGGCCATAGAAGACATCTCCCAGTTCGGCTTTAATATCCCTTGTGAGTTATTTGCACGAGTATCATCACGAAGTGTGTGTGGCGTGATTGAGTCGACCATTTTACTAGGAAAGGAATCAGAACAAAACACCCCCATATTACCGTTACGCGTGGTAATTTCTTAATCATTTTAGTGCTATTTTCTTTTCCTGAATTTGGCTAAAATGATTTGCTACACACAGTCTGATGTCAATGTTCTATTGATTGTATTCCAAAATAAAACAAAACATTCATACGCATGGACAGAGAGGATGCACTTCGCTACCCATTCCAATATTAGCATGTAAGTAATGAAATCTTCTTCAGTTGACTCCACTTGTGGAAGGAGAACGCTAGACAGACCTGCTATTAGATAGGCATCCGTGTATTTTAAGTGTAGTTGAGTGTCAAAAGTCATTATAAAGTAAGAAAGTGATACCCATTATTAGTACTAACATTATTTGATAGAGACATGTTGTGCTTCAGAATGTGTCTTGTATTCCACTTGAATTGTTAACACAGGAAGAATACCGTGAATGAGACGGATCCTCAATTACACTTATCATGGTTATTGGATAGCGTAATGCTTACGAATGATAACAGTTGTATTGGTTCTTGAGATGATGCTTTATGTAGATGGAATGACTCTTGTGCCTTTCGCTTTCCTCGATACAGTGAGGTCAAACAGGCATAGTATGATCACCTACTTCCTATTGTGTGTTTCTGTGTATGCGTTGGTGCACTTACGGGGAAAGGTGTGGTACTTTAAGTTCCAGATACTGGTATTATACCATTTTCATTCCATACTGTATCATAACAGTTACCAGTATCGCTCGATACCGGTTCGATTTTAATGTTCAAGTATCAGTAGATACTGCAACACCCTAAATGTGTTACAGTATCCAGTTGATGAAGATAGCCACGATCTCTGACAAATTGAACAACTTCATTTAAATGTCTCTCATATATAGGCGGATTTGGGTACAAGTGGACTTGGTGACCTTTTTAAGTTCCAAGATTTTGATGAACAATACTGGAACGATTTTATGTTCCAGTATTGTACAATACTACCAGTGTCGTCCGTTACTGGAACATCGGTTGATACCAGTCCTGTACATACCTGCCAGTCTCGAACAATACATTGGGTGTTCCAGTACTAGACGATATACTAGTACATTTTAGTGTACAGGGTGTATCAGAATGAACCGTACCGAGGTAATATGATTTATCACGGTATGAATTCAATTGATATTGTTCAAACCGTTTTCACATATATCTTGCGCGAACGCCCAGCTTTCATGAGAATTTTAAATTTTGAAAATCGGACATTTTTGATGGAAAATACAGACTTTCTGGTAAAGATGGTAGATTTTCACTTTTGGTCGAAATGATCAATTTAAAAAATCTTGTGAAATTACTAACCCTACCTGAGATATCCATCCGTCCATAGGACAGGGTTGATTTTTGGTCGCCTTATCTCAACTTTTCACATTACTTGTATACCTATTTATGATTTGGATACTTTTGTGGGTGAAATTTGGAGATAAATTTGGATTTTTAATCCGCAAATAAACCGGGATTTGTTCTGCTGTAGTGGTTTTAACTTTCTTTTCTTTGGCGGGAGTTTTGAATATTGCTTATGCGGTGTGGGCTACATTGTTGAAATGTTGGGGGTAGTGGTAGAGAGGATTGATTGAAATTGAAAACGCGTTTTTCATCGATTCTCGATTATGTCTTGCCACACGAGAACAAAAAAAGATATCTAAATGCAATTAACTTATAATATAAAAACATGTACATCTTTATATTGCAGATGTTTAAATTTAAAACAATAATCATTTTTATTTTTTTATGTATTTTAGAAATACGGTACAGTTCTTTCTGATACACCCTGTATGGGACCTAAAGTACACTTTTCCCTATTTTAAGCAAGCTCTTTGAATACATATGCGCACGGTTTGGTAGTGGAACACACTTCTCATTATCGCTCGGGAAATCCTAGAACAAACCGTTGAATTTTAAAAATCAGTACCCAAAAAGGACAAAGAGCGTAACTGTTTTAAAGATTGACATAATATGAATGTTTAACACTATTTTACAGTGTTCAGTGTTAACTTGGATGTCTAGTAGTCAACATCTATTACAGACATTGTGCTATAATTACAGTGGTGGACTTGTCTAGTTCATTATCTTATTTATAGTTCTTAACACTTTTGTTTTTATATTTTGTCCCTGATGAAGGGTGGTATATCCACTTGAAACGTCGGTCTTTATTGTTACCATATATCTTTGTTGTTTCATTGCACCGCAATTTTCATTGCTTGTCCCAGTGCATTTCCGTGTGTTATTTTTGTTTGTTATTTATCTGTTTTATCGCGTTATTCTCCCTTGTTATTACCTGTTTCCCCACACCCTGTTGGTATATCTTGCTTTTACTCTTAACACTATTTTACAAGATAACCTTTGAAATGAACGAGTCATTAGACAGAAATGGGATTGTTTGATATTCTGTCCTTCAATACATGAAGGTGTCCTCGCCCACCCACACATTGTTTTTGCTCTATAGAAGTTAATTATGCATTTTGGAACTTATTTCGTGAGCTGATCGTGCATTGCATGTAACAACAAGTACATACCGCGTTCTTATATTATCAAAGGGCATTTCTGAGTAAACCATTCTTGTTTATAAACCAAGTAACAAAATATCAAAATTCTAATCCAGACTGGCGTTGCTTGTCTACTGATCTGTCAAACTCTTTATTCGATTGCTATATACGAGGGTCATTCAATAAGTTCTACCTCCTATCTCATAACTTTGTTATTATATAAGCCAGTATTATGAAACATTACACAATTGTAGCTTGAAACCTCAGCTAAAAATTCATTCTAAATTGATTTGAGCAATGGTTGTACTTATCTGGAGACCAAACTTCCATTAAGTGTGACGGAAACGGATGAAAAACAGCAACATTTCGCCTAAGTGCTATTCATTTGTCAAATTCTAAGAGACAACCCGTACCTATTGGCCAATTAACGCCGTTCTAAATGTTCGATATCTCTTAAACAGACTATAGACAATAAAGGTGACTGATATCTTAGGAAACAATATGCCCTCTGATTAACCTGAACCATATCAGGACAACCAATATGTTTACCCCTCCCCTAAAGAGGGCCTGCAAATGTCATATTTTATTTTCATAAGAACTAAGAGATCTCTTATATACAGAGCTAAAAGGAGAGATTACAAGTCTCTCGATGAGATTATTTTCTTATTAACGATTTAACATACGAGGCATCACTGGGGCTTGACTTGTAAAAACGACATTTTGACTGATTAGCAGTATTCCAGTATGCCAAAGGCATAGCAATACATTCGAGCTGATATTACACTACTTGCAAGCCTACAAGAGTTTATATTGCTTACAATATTATTTACACATAATAATATTGTAATATATTCAGATTGTTTTCAATTTTCAGTATTTAAATCGTGCTCTTATATGTAACCATACAATACGGAAAATACGCCGAAAAACATGTATTTATGTTAAAGGTAATTTTCTGTTTCCGTTGTCCAAAATCTCTCTTTGTCTTTGATCGCATCATAACAAACGTGAAATAGATATCAATTATAATTTTTTATAAATATGTAGCTAAGATTCAGGGCGATAATCTTGACAAATGTCATGAGGCTGACATTCGTATTAACGATGTTGTGAGTGAGGAGGTAGAACTTATTGAATGACCCTCGTAGTATGGCGAGATTGTTACATTAAGATTTGATGATGGAAATGAATGAATATAAATCATTATAGTTTAATCAAAACATTTTCCCGCATTTCGTTAAGGTGTGATTTATTCATCTTAAAATCATGTTCATAATTTTTTTTTTTAAAGATGATTAGTTTGCATTGATAATTGGGTAAGTATCGTCATCTGTATCAACTATTACACAATTGATAGTATTGAAAGTGAGGCCGCACTGCCAAACAGCCTGTATGGGTCATGCGTATAAGTGGCATGTACGTAAGACTTATACGATAGTACCCTAAGTATTAGGCCCAAAAAATTAAATACTTTGTCTCAGCGCCTTTCGGCTAAAAAGCTATGTGCTATGTTTTTTACCAGAATAAGCTTTGGTCTATGCGCTCTATTTTTTTTATTATAAAAAATAATAATATAGTCAATAGTTGTGCTTTTGTTCTTTTTAATAAAAGTAATCAGATATGATCAATGCACATTGAATGCTTGTGTTTTCTTTATCTCTTAACTTCACAACGTTAGTTGAATGTGTGTACTCAGTCACAAGTTGCCGAGTATCACCAAAACTGACTAGTTTATTTATTTTTTAATCGGAAGAAAAAATTGAGCGGGCCGCTAAGACAAAGTATTACATTTGTTGGCCTAATATTTAGCAACACCATAAGCACAAGCACCAATTTGGGGAAAAAAATCAGTGGGCCGCTGAGCCAAAGTATTACATTTTTTGGCTTAATATTTAGCAACACCATAAGAACAAGCACCAATTTAAATTGAACCGAGACTAATGCAAATATTTCTATAATAATTCCAAACAAAATGCAAAGTTGTATCCACAATAAGATATGTCGAATTTATAAATACATCATTCGTTAATATTAAGTCATATGTTGTTTACATCACAATAAGTAAAACATTTAATTTCAACGCTATTAGTTTCCCATGAAACTATACCTTTTTTCATCTCCCACTTTCAGTTGGGATTTTTCATCCCCCACCTTCAGTTGGGATAAGTTTCACCTTATTACTATATCGACAGTTAGACTAAGCATTTGTTGGCTTGTTTCGAGACCCGATCTATGTTTCCTTTGAGACTAGACTGTATTTATGAATGCCATATAAACCACCATAAGAATACACCGGGCCAAAATTGGGTCACCCATTTGAAAGTTAATAATCTCTCTGTAACTTCCAAGCAGTCAAATCGGGGAAAATTATATTATGCCTTACAAGCCATTGTCATCAAATCGTGCTTTCAGAATGCCACATTTATTGTTATTCTCATGACATTCCAATATCAGCGCACAGTCTTATTGGATTCCAACTGTCGTACACAGTACTAGTATGTCATGATCCCACATCTTCTTGTCTGTCAAGTCGTAGGTTATAACTAAGTTTGATACAATCTTGTCAGTGTAAGTACAGATTACATGTAATGAGAACATCAATCAGTCAAATAGCGGTTACCTCATGCACGCGGTCAGAAGTCATTCATATAAATAGTTTATAGTGCAATCAAACAACTTTCTCAAAAGCAGCAGTAAATACAATAACAAAATGGAAACAAATTATATTTTTGCATTTTATCTTTAGTAAATCGTGTTACAAAAGTAGCGTATTACACAAGAAAAGGCTCAGTAGGACGTTAAAGGTATATTATGTGATATTTTCCAGGGGACGCCCTCAATACTCGAAAAAAATTGAAAGCAGATTTTCTTGCAGATTTACTTTTTTTAAAAATAAATCATGAATATATTCCAAGTTACAGAGCGATACGATTCCTAATTCCTAATAACCTTAAAATCATGGTTTTAGAGTGAATTTAGAGTAACATTTTGAAAAATAGATTGTACCGCTCGGTACAATCTATAGTCAAACCATGATTTTGAAGTAATTAGGAATCGTATCTATATCTGTAGCTTAGAGGATCTTTATGATTTATGATCAAAAATGCAAATCTGCAAGAAAATCTGCTTTCACAGTAAAAATCAATGATAGAGTACGCTACTTGGAAAAGATCACATAATATGCCTTCAATTCACTGGCTATCGACCGGTGCATATTCTACACAACTCCTCACGGCTGTTTGACTGTCCGATTTATAATTAAAATTATGGGATTAAAAAAGATTATATTATGGCCCTTTTATGGTTTGACCTGATTTAGGTAGTACTAATGAATAAGAGTATACGGTGAAAATTTCAAGAAAATTGTTCGAGCCCTTTTTAAATTATTGGCATTTTCTACTGGATACATATTTTACAAGTAACTCTATGGGAAATGTGGCCGATGAGGGCGCTATTGTAGTAAATAATAATATTCAAAGCTCTATTTCTCAGAAATGGCACCAACAAATGTTCTGAAATTTCTACAAAAGATGGCCAGTATATTCAGGTATTTGAATCAGCTAAAAACAGAACTGGGCCAGCAAGTTACGGTGTTCTCAGAATAAAACGGACACATTATATGGGATCAAACAGCCGTGTCCTTTAACTATCTTAGGTTCGTTTTAGATAACACTTTAAGCGCTGCATGTTAAAATACTACTTTACTATGTGTTGGTAGCGCGTGGTTCACCAGTTTATATCTTGGCGCGACCACGCGGGCTATATCATATATATACGCAGGAAAAAAATCTTAAGACTTTGCAAGCTGCCTCCTTTAGCTAAAGGAGGCACCTTGCGAAGTCTCCAGATTTTCTTCCTGTGGCACACATTAGGCGAGTTGGGTTCGACCCCCGTTGTATTGGCGGGTTTGCCCTAAAAAATTGATCCGTTTTTATTACCTAACAACTCCGCCGAGGTTAGGGTTAGCACAACCTATCAGATGAAATGCCAAACAACTAATAGAGAACGTCCTTCGACCCACATAATTCCACGCGGTATACAGCATCTGCAGCTGCAGTGTTTTATTAAGTAGCCGGGAAGGCCTTGTTTAAAGCTATGTCCTATTTGGCAACGATCTGAGTCATTTAAATCGAGTATATAATTGCCCGTAGGATTGTGATCACTCTATATAGGACAATGGGTTGTCATGACCGTCTTTAATGAAAGGAAATAAATAAGAAGAAAGAAAATGCCCTGTCACTGGTTTACTGATGAAATATCGCATGCAACATAGACAGCACGTGAAAAGAAATATGCCTCCGGCCGGTATAATGCTTCCAGTATAATACACTTGTTCGTTCTATAAAGCGGCAAACCATCCTAACACGTGTTCTCACAATCTGTGATCAGGTGGTCATTCCGGTCCAATTAAATCGACGTTGTCCTTTTTACAATTATCTTGCCAATCCCAAAGGTGTACACTATAGAACGGATGAAATATTTATCGGCATATTGTGCACCTTTATATAATTCTATCTACTTGAAATTACACTTTGTGACGGACTAATGGACCTGCTCCCTTTTGTTTTATTTGGAATTCGTTAACGGTTTGTCAGCATGTATCATGGATCTCATTGACGCGTGTGAAATTAAAATTTCTCGTAAGCAATATAAATTACGGGGTAGGGGTACTTCTCTGAGATCATAGTGGGTGACTGTTGGGATGATCGGATACTTTTTGCAATCTGTTGGTAATATCCTACTATTTAAATAAATAACACCCTAACACAGTAATTTCAACCTCACATGACTTTTATTTGAATAACGAATACAGATTTCGGTTCACTGAATGCCTTCGACTTGAGAAACATTAAGATATACTCTGCGATTATAAGAATGACCCCTCTTTTTATCGAAATGTGGAATTCCTAGTGAATGACCCGTTTCGGACGTTTGACCTTTTCTCTGAATGATCTCTTTTTGTGTATATAAACTGTCACCAGGCATGCCAAATGACCCATTATCTTTGATTATCGTCCGATTATTACCATACCTTCTGAAGTTGAGTCCCCCTCTACTACCATGAGATATTAATCCTTGAAGTCTGATCATATGTGACGGCGAGAAATTTGATTAAATTAGTTACCACTTTCTAACGTTCCGTATACTAAATATTAGTATCAGCTGCTGAGGCGACGTACAGGACTCGGTGTAAATGATAAACAATGCAAGATTTAGATTTTTTGATGGCATCATAACAAACGTGAAACAGATATCAATTATGATTTTCTATAAATGTGTATCTAAGATTCATGGCAATAATCATGACAAAATGTCATTAGGCTGACATTCGTATTAACGATGTTATGAGAGATTAGGTAGAACTTATTGAATGACCCCCGAAGTATGGTGAGATTGTTACATTAAGATTTGATGATGGAAATGAATAGATATAAATCATTATAATTTATTTTCCACATTTTCCCGCATTTCGTTAAGGTGTGATTTATTCATCTCAAAATCATGTTCATAATTTAATGTTTTTGAAGATGATTTGCTTGCATTGATAATTGGGTAAGTATCGTCATCTGTATCAACTATTACACAATTGATAGTATTGAAAGTGAGGCCGCACTGCAAAATAGCCTGTATGGGTCATGCGTATAAGTGGCACGTACGTAAGACTTATACGATAGTATCTAAGTATTAGGCCCAAAAAATAAATACTTTGTCTCAGCGCCTTTCGGCTAAAAAGCTATGTGCAATGCGATTTCTTTTAACAATTTTTTTTCACCAAAATAAGCTATGGTCTATGCGCTCTATTTTTTTATTTTATAAAAATAATAATATAGTCAATAGTTGTGCTTTCTTTCTTTTTAATAAAAGTAATCAGATATGATCAATGCACATTGTATGCTTGTGTTCTCTTTATCTCTTAACTTCACAACGTTAGTTGAATGTGTGTTCTCAGTCACAAGGTTGCCGAGTATCACCGAAACTGACTAGTTGTTTTTTTAATTGAAAAAAAAGAGCGGGCCGCTGAGATAAAGTATTACATTTTTGGCCTAATATTTAGCAACACCATAAAAACAAGCACCAATGAATATTGAACTGAGACTAATCCAAATACTTCTCTTATAATTCCAAAGAAAATGCAAAGTTGTATCCACAATAAGATATGTCGAATTTATAAATTCATCATTTGTTAATATTAAGTCATATGTTGTTTATATCACAATCTAAAACATTTAGTTGCAACCCTATTCCAAGGTAACATAATATCCAATGAAACTATACCTTTTTTCATCTCCCACTTTCAGTTGGGATAAGTTTTACCTTATTACTATATCGACAGTTAGACTAAGTATTTGTTGTCTTGTTTCGAGACCCGATCTATGTTTCCTTTGAGACTAGACTGTATTTATGAATGCCATATAAATTACCATAAGAATACATCGAGCCAAAATTGGGTCACCCTTATTTGAAAGTTAATAATCTCTCTGTAACTTCCAAGCAAGTCAAATCGGGGGAAATTATGTTATGCCTTACAAGCCATTGTCATCAAATCGTGCTTTCAGAACGCCACATTTTAGTGTTACACTCATGACATTCCAAAATCAGCGCACAGTCTTATTGGATTCCAACTGTCGTACTAGTATGGCATGATCCCACATCCTCTTGTCTGTCAAGTCGTAGGTTATAACTCAATTTGTTGCCAGAGTGTATAAGTACAGATTACATGTAATGAGAACATCAATCAGTCAAATAGCGGTTATCTCATGCACGCGGTCAGAAGTCATTCATATGAATAGTTTATATAGTGCAATCAAACAACTTTCTCAAAAGCAGCAGAAAATACACTAATAAAATGGGGAAGGCAAAAAATTGCATTTTATCTTTAGTAAATCGTGTTACAAAAGTAGCGTATTACACAAGAAAAGGCTCAGTAGGACGTTAATTCACTGGCTATCGACCGGGGCATATTCTACACAACTCCTTTAACTATCTTAGATTTGTTTTAGATAACACTTTAATTTAAGCGCTGGATGTTAAAATACTACTTTACTATATGTTGGTAGCGCGTGGTTCACCAGTTTATATCTTGGCAGGAAAAAATCTTAAGACTTTGCAAGCTGCCTCCTTTAGCTAAAGGAGGCATCTTGCGAAGTATTCAGATTTTTTTCCTGTGGCACACATCAGGCGAGTCGGGTTCGACCCCCTTTGTGGTGGCGGGTTTGCCCTAAAAAATTGACTGGTTTTTATTACCTGATAGTTTTATTTTCAAATAACTCCGCCGAGGTTAGGGTTAGCACAACCTATCAGATGAAATGCCAAACAACTAATAGAGAACGTCCTTCGACCCACATAATTCCACGCGGTATACAGCATCTGCAGCTGCAGTGTTTTATTAAGTAGCCGGGAAGGCCTTGTTTAAAGCTATGTCCTATTTGGCCAGGATCTAAGTCATTTAAATCGAGTATAGAATTGCCCGTAGGATTGTGATCACTCTATTTAGGACAATGGGTTGTCATGACCGTCTGTAATGAAAGGAAATAAATGCCCTGTTACTGGTTTACTGATGACACGAAATATCGCATAAAACATAGACAGCACGTGAAAAAAATATGCCTCCGGCCGGTACAATGCTTCCAGTATAATACACTTGTTCGTTCTATAAAGCGGCAAACCATCCTAACACGTGTTCTCACAATCTGTGATCAGGTGGTCATTCCGGTCCAATTAAATCGACGTTGTCCTTTTTACAATTATCTTGCCAATCCCAAAGGTGTACACTATAGAACGGATGAAATATTTATCGGCATATTGTGCACCTTTATATAATTCTATCTACTTGAAATTACACTTTGTGACGGACTAATGGACCTGCTCCCTTTTGTTTTATTTGGAATTCGTTAACGGTTTGTCAGCATGTATCATGGATCTCATTGACGCGTGTGAAATTAAATTTCTCGTAGGCAATATAAATTACGGGGTAGGGGTACTTCTCTGAGATCACAGTGGGTGACTGTTGGGAAGATCGGATACTTTTTGCAATCTGTTGGTAATATCCTATTATTTAAATAAATAACACCCTAACACAGTTATTTCAACCTCACTTGACCTTTATTTAAATAACGAATAAAGATTTGTGTTCACTGAATGCCTTCGACTTGAGAAAGATTTGGATATAACTCTGCGATTATAAGAATGACCCCTCTTATCGAAATGTGGAATTCCCAGTGAATGACCCGTTTCGGACGTTTGACCTTTTCTCTGAATGATCTCTTTTTGTGTATATAAACTATCACCAGACATGCCAAATTACCTATTATCTTTAATTATTGTCCGATCATTACCATACCTTCTGAAGTTGAGACCCCCCTCTACTACCACGGGATATTAATCCTTGAATTGTCTGATCATATGTGACGGCGAGAAATTTGATTAAATTAGTTATCACTTTCTAACGTTCCGTATACTAAATTGCAGTATCAGCTGCTGAGGCGACGTACAGGACTCGGTGTAAATTATAACCAATGCAAGATTTAGAATTCATGGTGTAAGTTGGTGTCATTAGGAAAGGTGATTTTTTTAAAGGTGTTATCTCATACCTGACCGGAGTTGTCTTATTCATCTACTGTCCTCAAATCAAGTAACTGACCAGGAAAGAATACAGTTATATTAACTCAGTTATGTGCCCAAAACCCAAACAAAGTCCGTTTTTTCGGACTAGCAACATGCAGATTATTGATTAACTGGTATTTTGAGGACTGTAGAACCACACAGGGACGAGCAACTATGTCGTTTTCATTTTACACAAAAGACCCCATTCAGCACACCTTTTTAGGAAGAGCAGTGTTACACACGAAAGGGGCCCAAATTAAGGATGACAAATTCCAGAAATATGCCAGCTGACGTAGTTCCACCAAATACAGTCCTCACAAAAGAACCTGACCAGATAAAATATACGCTCATAACTCTGAAAATGTGGTTCCAAATTAAGAATATGGTTCCAACCTAAAAATATGGTTCCCATCTAAAAAATAAGGTTCTAACCTTAAAATATGGTTCCAACCGACAAATATGGTTCCAACTTATAAGATTACAAAAATTATGGAATAGTTTCTGCTCTTTAATTTAAGAAATACTGTTTGCGAAAGATCTGTTTACATGATTAAGAACACCTAATAGAATGAAACAAAGTGCAGTTTTCATTTTCACACTTGGGTTTGAACACGCAGGATAAAGTGGCGGGCACCTCTATGGGATATATTTATCAACATTTAAGCATTCCTAATCCTCATCTCAAAATCGACCGGTAGATTGTCTCTTAATCAATAACTACTGTTGTTACCAGATGACTTGTTTTGTTTAGTGTATGGTTTATAATGGGCGCGCATACCGGCAGGCATGCTTTTGTTTGCCTGCATGCTGTGACGTTAAAGGTGACATCGTTTATATATATCTACTCTTTACAGATTTACTTGCGCCATGTATTTAGTTAAAAAACTCTGATACATCCTCACATTTGGCGGACTTAAAATTGTGGGAAAACCACCAACTACTGAAAACCATGTTCATATAAGGTCACAAACTGGTCCAAAAAAATGTTTCACTTCTAATAATGTTGAGAAATGCACCAATTCTGATTAAACGAGACAAAACTTAAGTTTTACATACTTAATGACCTACAAACTATATATTGTTGGAAAGCTTATGATTTAAGGTTTTTTATTTTTGCCAAAAAAAAAAATCAAATTACAGGGTGGGTAAATTTTTTATAGGGTGGAACATAAAAAAGTTAATCATTTTTGCTCCTCACAAAATATTTTGATAGTTTGTACAATTAGGGTTTAGCTGAAAATAGTCACCAAAATCAGAACAACTGCAGAAGGTGCTACCAAATTTGCTAGGAATCACTTGCCCAAAATGTACACAGGAAAAGTACAGGGTGTCTAAAATTATGATGAAATAAGGCATTAAATGAAGGTTTGTATATAATATTCTATGAAATTAAGTTTGCATGGACTATTTAATTTAAAAGAAAATGGTTATCAAAATGAACTACCGTTGATATCGTTAAAGTTCCTTTTATTTTAAATACAGGGTGGTCAAAAATAGGTCTAAATAGCAAATTTTTCATAAATCTATGAACAATTCTGTGAAGAAACACTTCTGGCTTTTTAAGTTAAATGTTTTACTACCCAGGGTAGAAAAGGACCGAAGAGTCACACAAATGAAATAGAGAGACTGCGATTTGACCATTGTTTAATCAATAAAATGAATAAAACTGTGTATTTTTTACATTAAAACACTCCCTGAATTGAACATCATATTCTAGTAGAGAATGTCTAGATAACAATTCAATATTATAATTCATAGTAGCAGGCACATGTTATTAACACATATGAGAAGTTTGAAAACTTTCCTATGTATACTTTTAAAATGGCATCAATTTCAAAAGTTCTAGTTTTCCGCTATTTTGTGTAGAAACCTATGGGCGCCACATCCACCGGCCCCACTCTTGACTCACTCGACGTTTAGATTGATAACTTAACTGTTGCTAAACATGCTAATCCTTTTTTTATTCTGTAGCTGGATAAATCGTCTTTAATATGATACCAAAAATGTTATGTTTTTTTGACAACTTCTATTTAAAATAGAGACACGTATCACGATTTTAAGGATTTTTGAAAAGGCCCCACCTTATTTGATATACCTATTAGTGACGTGACCACAATTAGAACTTTAAACACACTTGATTGAACTTTCTTATTATAAGCTTGCTGCATAAACTTATTCCTCTGACCGTTGATTGGGATTCCGCAGTGTATGTCGTTAGGCTCTATTGATGTAGCCTACGACGTATTCTAATCAGCAACAATGTGTAACCTTCACATCGCGAAATATATTAATGATAGTATAATTATAAGAACGGTTTTTATTTCAACTAAACTTGTCGATTTAATTCCGGGTGACAGTGTTGTAAAGACCAGTTCCTCTGTGACAACAGCATTTTTTCGCAGACCCTTAAAAACACTGGCCCCAAAACCTCCCTTGGGTTGGATATCAATCAATAGTGTTCATGATTTATTCATACACTAATAACAGATTACACTTGTTAATTAACAGGTAATTCCGAGAAATATACATACTGGGGAATTGGTAAACACTTCAATGTACCGTGTTTAAACGCTATCATGTTTCGTCACCCTTTCATATCAATGACATTGTATAAGTCGACTGTTGATATTTTGATAAATGTCAACGTTACTGACGTCACTTGTCCTGGGTAACTCTCTTATCCCTAACCCTACTTCACCACACGACTAGCAGCACTTCTAGGCACGCGCACACAAGTTCTATCCCATGGTGCACTAAACCCCGGGTATTATGGTCAAAAATTAGGGTAGCATTTTTTTTAACCTCTTCGGGCCATCCCCACTGCTACACTTCTAGTATTAGGGTTATGGCAAGAAACCAAGACTTTATCAAAGCTTCCCGTTCGCAATGCTTGTAGGAAAGCCAATTGTTTGAATAGCATCTTTCAACAATGTACAATAACCGACTACTATGTGCTTATATTTGAAGGCCTTGACACTTTTATTAAAGTCATTAGTGTTATTCCTCCTGTGTGTAGGGGTCACGTGAATGTTCAGCAGCGTACAAGCATTCATAATGATCTAATACATGGATATTAAAGGAATCGTTACCTTTGGTTATTTAATTCGCACTTCGATGATACGATATTGGGTTATAAGCTGGTGCACTTCGATAATTATAGTGCCATTGTTCATCTCCATTTATGTTACCGAAAATCAAAACATCAAATTAATTTCTTAAATAATACAACACAGACATTTTCAAATATTCGGGGGCGCGAGGAGAAAGAGGGGGGGGGGGGGGGGATTCAAACAATTCCTCAAAGAACTAAGGAAAACAACAATCACGCGACTGCACTCTGCAAAATTATTTGTATTAATTCTTTTTTCAAAAACTAGTTTCATTTGTTGATGAAGAGATCAGTTTAGGTTCAAGAGAACTCTTCCAAACAAATATTGTATCCTTCATACGAGTTATTTATTTGATTATTTAGCCCTTTTCACGAAATTATAAACTCTTTTTTACATATTTTTTTTCATAAACAAGTTGCACATAATCTACAATTATATTCTGTACACATGTATATACATAATAACTTGACTGCGTTAAAGGTGGTATGTAGTCTTGAGGAAGCCCAAAGCCTTTACTTTATGCATATGTGAAGTGTTTGTGTTCTGTTCCATGTTCATGAATAGTTTGAGCCGCTTGGTAATGAGATGGTCACGCTAGTCAGAGGGTTGTAAGAAGCATGGTACTAGTCAAGATTTGAGGCACCGTTTTGGTTTCTGAATGTTTTCATAATCATACGTAGACGTATGGGCAACACATTTCTTATGCATCGTAGTCCAGTGAGAGAGTGCCATAGTAAAAAATTAATGGAGGCATTTGATCTTGATAAACATTGCGGCATCATGCATATTAAATACCGCACGCTTAGGCCACGAAAAAAAACCCATCTTGTTCTACGGGCCCAAACGACAATATGGGGACAGTCAAGAAATCAATCAAACCAAAAGGTCTACTAAGCTATTGTTAAGTTGTTAACAATTATCATGTTATAAATCTTTGCTATCTTCAGTAGATAGTAAACAAAAAGTGATCCAACCCAATCAATATTGCCTTTTAGGGTATAAGTGTTTTCATTGCTATTTTCAGTAGATAGCAAACAAATGTTAAAAAGGACCCAATGTATTCTAATGGAAATTTACTCATCATTAGCTCTATGAAAGGTGATTTACAATTTACATTACCCGATCGCGTCGGAGTTGGCACATTATTGACAATTCGGCGCAACTGCGTATTGCAACATACATCATACATCCTAGACTAGATTGTTACACTGTATGTCGTCGTGGACTTGATTAAAGTCTAGGATCGTTTCCATGGATTATGTTGTATTCCACTGTCGTGTTTTTTTATCTTTTAAGTTTATTAATCACTATTTTTTTATCTGGCATTAGTTTGAATATTGGTGAGTTAAGCCATCATATATGGGTATTAAAAGAAATGGACGATTTGTATTGTTCCCCTAAAGTTTAATAATATAATAAACTGTGACAGGTTCAGAACAGAAATTGTTCTAACAGATATTCACCCCCTTGTCATTTTAGATTATTTTAGTGTTTTCATAAAATACATGACCTCAGAAATAAATAAACAAACAACTCTTGTCATATTATAGTCATCAATTCACTAAACTCGCTATTTGATAGATTATCCTGTAATGTTAATGTCGTTTTACCGGTTCCGGCATAACCTTGTAGGAAAAGCCACTTGATCGCTGCTCCAAATGTAATTAATAAACTAAGTCCTAATTGATCACAAATGATTATGATAAGTAATAACAAATGATTCGCATATCGTCTAATCGAACGATCAGCCCAACCAATTCGTTAATGGACCTAGTGATGCGTGTAGCTATGGGAAGATCGTGTCCAGGAATGAAGTTGGTTGAAATGAGTATGTACGCAAAATGTATTTCTAACCAAATTGTAAAAGACAAAGACATGTTTTTGACCCCTTTTTAAAATTGTAAGCATCCAAACTCCACCTTAGATATCTGGTTCCATGAGTTACCAAGGAAACACACACATACACAAAATAATTTAACAAGAATATGTACCTGTTATACGTTAACTTAACAAGAAAATAGAACAACGCTCTATATGTATTATTTACGTACTGTTTCAGTTGTATGCTGATTTCTCAAACATAATTTTGGCAAAGTTCGACGCTACCTTGTCTCAGCTGAGATAAGACAGCTTATTTTACATCATTTTGATGTATGGTCAGTTGAAAAACTCATATTCTTACATTTCTGCCTCCATTAATATCAAATTGTTATAGAATAAATATATACAAAAATAGATAATGAATAGACATAGTGACATTATATAGATTTTTAGCTCAATTTGACAAATATGTTTATAATTCATTACGAGGCTATTTATAATTATCATTTTATTCTCAAAAGCGTTACTATTAAATATGAAAAAGATCATGATTTTCACTTACCGATTTATGATTATATCCCGCAAGATCGATCCACATAATGTTATTGTCCAGTTTAGCTTAAATACTTCACTCGGGACTATATACACCCCATGAACAACACATACACAACGAACTTCAGTTGGCGGTAAGTATCCAGAGACGGTAGCTTTTCCAGTTGTAATAACTTGCGATTGTATGGTATAATATAGCATACGATGTCAGTTCTCGTTATCTAAATGTATAAACAACAAGACATCCCTATACGGCAAGTCTTGTCGCACACTTTAGCATTTATCGTATGGCTAATATGCACGTGTACTCACAATAGACTGAAATATTTCACTAGCGATCACTCACTACTGCTACGCAAGGCGGCGGCAATTCAAGGGATTCGTACGATGTGTAAATGTACGAGTGGCTGGCAGTCTCACTCCTAAGCCGCATCTGTTAACATACCCTATAGTCAGCCCTGATATCATTATTTGAGGTCGGTCATCGCTGAGTCTCTCTAGCTAATTGCAAGCTTAGTGAGGTGCTACGCACCGACGCTTCCATCCAGCAGTCAATATCGAACGAGTCCATCAAGAAGACAATCTTTTAACGTATCAGCTTCAGCATAAATTTAGATGAAATATCGGTTGCCGTGGCCTACTACAAAAATGACATATGCGTGTTATGAGTGGTTTGTTTTTCACGAAAGTGATAACGTAATTGCCGTGTCTACTAAGGTATTAGGAACACAAGCACACGATAACACTTCCGTAAATGCAGTAGGCTCATACGGATGATGGTGAGGAAATATGGAGAAATGGAAACACTTCAGATATATAATTCAAGAGTTATATTTAAGGGTATCAGTATTATAAATGTTGTGGAGCGACCAAATGGTTATCCTATATTTCGAAAGCAATTGGAAATGACAACCAACAGTTACGCAATGCATTTATGCGGATGATTTAAATTAAACCAGTTTGGGCCCGATGATGAATTTGGTCATTTTAGAGACATTATATAATGTAGGTCAGATACAGTATTTCTATTAGAAAAAGGACGAAACTGCCTGCTTTGATTAACATTTTGGTTGCACCAAAACAGATCATTGTAATGACAGTATTGTTAATGTAATGGATGACAATCGTTGCTATACTAGCTACTATTGATTATTACATTGCATACACCTAGCACAAAAAGTCCCGGACCAGGTACTTTGATGTTGGCTAATCCAAAATTAATAATCGATACTAAAAAATCCGATATATACATTATATGGGCGAATTTCTTCTCTGTAGTTTGATACCTTATTCATTCATTGATACTTTTGAAGTTATGATGATTTCAATAACCACAAGTATAACGACAACAAAGTTGCACTAGAATTGGTTTCCTATGGGATATCATTGATTTGCATCATTGATTCATTTGTCCACTGTGTGGTCATGTATGGGGATGAATGGGTAGCAGGCATCGACAGGGAGTCGGTACACACACATTTTCAATGCGTAATCACACACATATCAATGATATCCCATATAAAACCATTTCTAGTGCAACTTTGCTGTTGTTATGCGCGGACATTGAAATCGCCATAACTTTAAAAGTATCCATTTTTTTTGAATGAGGTCTCAAACTGCGGAGAGGAAATTTGCTCATTTAAAGTTTATCTCAGATTTTTGGTACCGATTATATATTTTGAATAAGCCAACATCAAATCACCTGGTCAGGGACTTTTTGTGCTTGGTGTATGGTAGTAAGGCGACGAAAAAAATCATGCTCTACGGGCAAAATGGACCTCTCATAAGGGTCGGTAGGCGGTTTTCTTTTTGCTTTGTTTTCCAACATCTTCGTGAAGATTTTCGTGAATTTTACTTTTTTTGAAATTGCACTAAAACTGCAAATATTTTCAAAACAATCTTATATGGAAGGTTCATTTTACTGATGCAGTGTAAAGGTATTCACGTGTACGTTTCTTATACGTCTGTTATCCTTTGTCAACTCTTTTGGTAGTGATGATCTTGAAGACTCACTTCGCCTTTTGCAGTCTTTGAGTTGCCAGTTGAGTTATCATCTGGAGAATAGTCTGGAGAATAGTCTAACCATTCAGACGATGTAGTTTTTTTTCACAAATCTTGCATGGAATATGGTATATCGCGTCCGAAATATTGTGAAGATCGCGTTTGTCTTTAGGATGTACCAATCGGATGGGACGAGGTAAAGGTCATTGGCACGAAGCAAGACCGATACAAAAGTGGTAGTTGGTGCAAAGTCAAATAGGGGTATTTGTTTGGTTGTTTGGTTGGATGGTTGGTTGGTTGGTTGGTTGGTTGGTTGGCTCGTTGGTTGTGTATTATTTTTATTTGTAGACGTTTTCATATATCTACATTGAGCTTCAATATACCTAAATAACCTTTCAGACACAGTTATACTTGGTTGAATTAGCTTTAGCCTATCCAAAGATATACGTGTTTAACCATAAGCAATCACAATCAAATTTGCGTCAGATTTTTGAAACAAATTCGTCATCCAGGTGTAAGATTAAAGCATTATTCATAAAAGTAGCACACATTCGATTTTTAGTACTTACATTTAATAGGGTATATTTTGGGATAGGATTAAGCAAAAGGTGACAAAACAAACGGGATTTGAAAGCTAATTGAGTTGTGTTGAAGCTCGTATGGATATTATTTAGTAAAATACTGAATATTAAATGAGAAGAACTATTCTTTCCTCAAGCAACTTGTTGCCCTAAAAAGTGGCACAACCCGTCGATCAAGAATTTCGTTGGATTAGTAAGAGCAATTACAATCGAATAAAAAGCGTAAGAAAGTCAACTAAATTGTCTACGAGCTGATATAATGCCAAATACTGAATAATAAATGTGAGCAATGACGTGGAATACGTGCACTCTTTTATTTTTATTTTTAGGGACACCCTGTAGTATTCATGAATTTAAAAGAATGATATACGACTGTAATAAACTGAAATTCTGCACCGTGATCGTTTTAAATTATAACCCATGAAACGTTGCGTTGTCACGATGTCATTGTGCTACTTTTTTAATACTAAGAATAAAGTGATTATTCATTCCCAACATTCTCAACGTTTCCGCTACACATTTCCTCCACAGGGGCACTTCCCCCACTTACGGATGTTACTCACGAATGAAGAAGTCTAAAAGTCGGTCGTTCTCAAAGACTGGCATCCACCCAGGAATGCCTGAACAATGTTATGAAAAACCCACGATTACGGAAGGAGTTCTTTACTTGCGTCATAATCGCCTTTGTTATTATTTGACGCTTTGACTATTCCATATTTAAAGGTGTATAATCCGATTTTTTTTCAAATTATTTGTGCACAATTTTAGGCGCAATATTCCATCTCGACGTTCTGGCCATAATGCAGTGAAATACCGCTATAAGCCTGGTTAACCACCAGGCCAGTTTGTGTACTACTCAATGGACAAATTTCACTTCATCTTGTGCTTCTAAAATACGAACCATTTGAGTTAAGCAACTCAAACATTGGAAATGACTATTTTAAGGATGCACCTAACTTTAAGCTAGGGAATATCATACTGTTGCTGGGATCCTTCTACATGGTGGTTCAAATGCTACGAACAAATATATGAATTGCAATATGAAAGAGTGTATTTTTATTTTTTTATAAATATTTTATTCGTCCATTTGTCTGATTGTTTGCTTGTTTATATTTGTATGTCTTTTTTGGTATGTGTGTAGGGTGGGGTGTTTGTTTGATTGTTTGTTGTGTATCATTTTCTTTATCTTTATTTTGACACCTTTCCAGAAATCAAAGTCAGCACACACTCTTTCAGCCGTAGATCTAAATATAATTGTTGTTCCAATACTTTCATAGTATGAGTTTTAAATGATGACATTATGATCGTCATAAATTAATAATTCTGCACGATGATCGTCTTACGTAGGGTTGTTCATGTTACTGATATTAGAGGGCACCCTTTATGAGTTTGTGCACTATCGTCATGACATGTGTGTAGAATTTGGCAGGTTACTTTACTGTGTAAGTCTATGCGGAAAAATGAAACGTCCATGTTTACCCCCTTTAAATTCAGAGCTGTAAAGGTTCTGGCTCTGGGGTGTATTCACTGATGCTTAAATAACCACACACAAGAAACTTGACACTATTACAGTAAAGCTCATTTAAAAGCTAAAAATGTTTAAAATTAGCACAGGTTTTTTGTATGGGAAAATGTATAGTAACCATGACTCAACCAACCTTTTCTGCGCAGTTTTTGGGCAATTTAAGGTGACATACCTTCGGTCATGACTTATTATTTAGCCTGCAGACATAGTTGAACCATCATTCTTTATAGTCAGTTGTCATGTCTCTTGTTATTGCATTTTAAAGGGGACACTTTAAACTTCAATCTTAAGTTGCAACTCGTGAAAACGCGTGTTGTCAAGATGGCATTGTGTGTTGCTTTTAATACCAAGAATAAAATGTTTATTCATTCCCAACATTCTCAACGTTTCCGCTACACATTTCCTTCACAGAGGCGCTTCCCCCACTTACGGATGTTACTCACGAATGAAGAAGTCTAAAAGTCGGTCGTTCCTAAGACTAGTTACGCAAGGTGATTTGTGGCATACACCCAGGAATGCCTAAAGAGTGTTATGCTAAAAACCAAGAATATCAACGAGTCCTTGACGTGCTTTATAATCGCTGCTGTTATTATTTAGCGATTAGACTTTTCCATATCTTACAAGAATGGGGAGTTTCAGATTGGGGAATAAATTAGCTCGGATAGACATTAGACGAGCTCTTTAACGAGAGTGATCAATACTACGAAAAATTCAATCGCAAATATAAAAGCGTTTCTTGTTTTCACGTGTACACATTTTTGGAAAAATGATGATAAGCGTAAATAATTGAAATAGTATACTTTTACTTTCAAATTACAAATAACAACATTGTAAAGAAGGACACATTTGGAATTTTAAAACTTTTACTTCTTGTATAGTTATTTGCTGCCACTAGCTGTCCTGTTAAAGCATTTTATACACCTATTTAGTGGACAACCTGAATTATTTTGAAAATAGGATATTTATAATAATCCACATTGATATGTGACCTATATGGAACCTAGTTTCATAATTGTTTATTTAAAGATCTCTCTAGCTTTTGAAAACAAATATTGGCTGCCGTCTGTTATTGTTTATAAACCAATATCAATGCATAGAAAGTTGTTGAAGCTAACAACAACTAAATAATAAAAATACACATAGCGGCTAATTAAATGAGGATATTTGCTAACTGGTATTCATTTTACATCTCGTATCTTGAACTTCCGTGTCGATCCCTGAAATATACCGTACCGTTCAGTGTCGACAATTTATCAAAGCCTTCTTATATATTTGATCCCTAAAAACGAAAATTAATACAGTGTGAATAATTCATCACCCGCCTCAGTGCTTAACCCCGTATTGTCAATATAGTGTTATAATGTTGAGATGCTTCCATAATTAGTTCATACAATATCTAACGCGAAATTAATGACGGTTTTTCTCATTATCTCGATACAGAATGCATCATTGTTGAGGCTATCCGGAATAATATCTATAAGCTATACAACGTATTTCGACATCAATTGATATGCGGATATGTGGCTGTCAAAAGGATTATTGCATATCATTCTTTATCGAGTCGTCCGTATATTCGATAGCTCACATCATAATTTTTTTCTCGTCTCTTTCTCTCAGGGGCGAATTCAACATTTAACAATTCACCCTGAAGGCCTCTTGCCATTCGTACTCTTCATTCCAAAGGTGTTGAAAATGCTCTGACATGATATTCTGTGAAACGTGTTGTGAAGTCTGCTGACAAGGAATTCTGTAAATCTCATTATGTATTCATCGCATGCTTCTTTATATCCGGCAACATTCGGCTTATAATGTTAGATGCTTTGATGGGATATGGCGCAGCGTGGAACCAGAATCAATACGTCAAAGGGTTTTTTTAGGTTAAATACTTGTCCTCATATTTCTACTATCATCATTACAATAACATCGGCAAATCACACAGGAAAAACGAGTTTGAATATATAAATGGCAGTACCAGTACAACATTACGGCTGTGTTTGTGTACGATGACGTTTACGTGACAAAAAAACCAATCGAGATCTACTAGATGTTGTTAGAATACTTGTCGTAGATTCTGCGTGCGAATACGTGGTATAGATATTGTTATTACTATTAAAGCACTCGCGTATTATTAATTAGCGTTACATGCATACATACTTAATGAACATTTATAAGGCACCTTTCTAGAAAGATCAAAGCGCCATGAAAAACAAAAAAAGAACAATGCAAACAGAGTCAAAATATAATGAATAGAAATGAGACTTCAAGATCTTCTTGAAACTAGGCAGTGTACATTACCTGATGATTTTTAGATGTTGTTTCACAGTGAGGGTGCCTAAACATAGAACGATTTATCCCCAATACGATTTCCCACCATATGAGCAGTGATAAGAGAAGTATCCGAAGATGATCGTGTAATGATGGGTCTGGTGGCAGGTTTGAGCTTATGAGAACGAAAGTTTGTAGGGTAATCTGGTGCGTTACCCTGCAGACATTTGAAGACATACGTGCAGATCTTAAATTGGATGCGCTCCCGTATGGGTATTCACTTTGTCTGTCCATGAGTTATCTATCCGTTAACGTTGTAACGTTGATCCAAAGTGAACTACCAAAGAAAAAACCTTCAAATATTACCGATCTTATAAAAAATCAAATAAATTTTGATAACTATTTTAAATTTAAATTACAAATCAACTTTATACACTTTGATCTCAAAACTATAACAAATTGAAGACATTGACATCGTGTAGGCCTATTATGGAAGCACTTAGAATTGTTGTTGCATTAAACTACCAATATCTTTTCATATGGTATTTCATGCATGAAATTGTTAAACTTCCATTAACTCCAATGCCCGTTTATAATAAAAGTATAATGGGTTTTTATTGAAGGTATACTGAATGTGCTTATAATTTACTTCATTGTGCTCCAAATAATCAAAATGAGGTTTTGAGTAGTATTAGCCACCCTCTATGAATACTGTATTTAAAATTGCCTTTTTTGTATACATTATGATATAAACCAATAGCAATGCATATAGAGTTGTTGAAGCTAACAACAGTAATAAAGGTACACATAGCAGCTTATACATATATCAAATGAGGATATTTTACTAGCTGGTATTCATTTTACATATTGTATTTTGAACTTCAGTGTCGATCCCTGAAAGATACCGTACCGTTCAGTGTCGACAATTTATCAAAGCCTGCTTACATATTTGATCCCTAAAACGAAATTTAATACAGTGTGAATAATTCATCACCCGCCTCAGTACTTAACCCCGTATGTCAATATAGTGTTATAATGTTGAGATGCTTCCATAATTAGTTCATACAATATCTAACGCGAAATTAATGACGGTTTTTCTCATTATCTCGATACAGAATGCATCATTGTTGAGGCTATCCGGAATAATATCTATAAGCTATACAACATATTTCGACATCAATTGATATGCGGATATGTGGCTGTCAAAAGGATTATTGCATATCATTCTTTATCATCGAGTCGTCCGTATATTCGATAGGTCACATAATTATTTTTTCCTTCTCTTTCTCTCAGAGGCGAGTTCAACATTTAACAATTCACCCTGAAGGCCTCTTGCCGTTCGTACTCTTCATTCCAAAGGTGTTGAAAATGCTCTGACATGATATTCTGTGAAACGTGTTGTGAAGTCTCCTGACAAGGAATTCTGTAAATCTCATTATGTATTCATCGCATGCATCTTTATATCCGGCAACATTCGGCTTATATATAATGTTAGATGCTTTGATGGGATATGACGCAGCGTGGAACCAGAATCAATATGTCAAAGGGTTGTTTAGGTTAAATACTTGTCCTCATATTTCTACTATCATCATTACAATAACATCGGCAAATCACACAGGAAAAAAAGAGTTTGAATATATAAATGGCAGTACCAGTACAACATTACGGCTGTGTTTGTGTACGATGACGTTTACGTGACAAAAAAACCAATCGAGATCTACTAGATGTTTGTTAGAATGTTAGTCGTAGATTCTGCGTGCGAATATGTGGTATAGATATTGTTATTACTATTAAAGCACTCGCGTATTAATAATTAGCTTAACATGCATACATACATAATGAATATTTATAAGGCACCTTTCCAGAAAGATCAAAGCGCCATGAAAAAAAAAGAACAATGCAAACAGAGTCAAAATATAATGAAGAGAAATGAGATTCAAGATCTTTTTGAAACTAGGCAGTGTACATTCTCTGATGTTTTTTTGGATGCTGTTCCACAGCGAGGTTGCATAAACATGGAACGATTTACCCCCAATACGATTTCCCCCATATGAGCATTGAGAAGAGAAGTGTCCCAAGATGGTCGTGTAATGATGGGTCTGGTGGCAGGCTTGAGCTTATGAGAACGAAAGTTTGTAAGGTAATCTGGTGCGTTACCCGGCAGACATTTGAAGACATACGTGCAGATATTAAATTGGATGCGCTCCCGTATGGGTATTCACTTTGTCTGTCCATGAGTAATCTATCCGTTAACGTCGTAACGTTGATCCAAAGTGAACTACCAAAGAAAAAACCTTCAAATATTACCGATCAACGAGATTATTCTTATACAAAACTCAAACAAATATTGATAACTATTTTGAATTTAAATTACAAATCAACTTTATATACTTTGATCTCAAAACTGTAACAAATTGAATACATTGACATTGTGTAGGCCTATTATATGGAAGCATTTATAATTGTTTTTGCATTAAACTACCAATATCTTTTCATATGGTATTTTATGCATGAAATTGTTAAACTTCCATTAACTCCAATGCCCGTTTATAATAAAAGTATAATGGGTTTTCATAAAAGGTTTACTGAATGTGCTTATAATTTACTTCATTGTGCTCCAAATAATCGAAATGAGGTTTTGAGTAGTATTAGCCACCCTCTATGAATACTGTATTTTAAATTGCCTTTTTTGTATACATTATGATATAAACCAATAGCAATTAATGCATAGAGAGTTGTTGAAGCTAACAACAGTAATAAAAGAACACTTAGCAGCTAATACCTTATATTAAATGAGGTTATTTGCTAGCTGGTATTCATTTTACATATTGTATTTTGAACTTCCGTGTCGATCCCTGAAAGATACCGTGCCGTTCAGTGTCGACAATTTATCAAAGCCTTCTTACATATTTGATCCCTTAAAACGAAATTTAATACAGTGTGAATAATTCATCACCCGCCTCAGTGCTTAACCCCGTATTGTCAATATAGTGTTATAATGTTGAGATGCTTCCATAATTAGTTCATACAATATCTAACGCGAAATTAATGACGGTTTTTCTCATTATCTCGATACAGAATGCATCATTGTTGAGGCTATCCGGAATAATATCTATAAGCTATACAACATATTTCGACATCAATTGATATGCGGATATGTGGCTGTCAAAAGGATTATTGCATATCATTCTTTATCGAGTCGTCCGTATATTCGATAGCTCACATCATTATTTTTTTCTTCTTTTTCTCTCAGGGGCGAGTTCAACATTTGACAATTCACCCTGAAGGCCTCTTGCCGTTCGTACTCTTCATTCCAAAGGTGTTGAAAATGCTCTGACATGATATTCTGTGAAACGTGTTGTGAAGTCTGCTGACAAGGAATTCTGTAAATCTCATTATGTATTCATAGCATGCTTCTTTATATCCGGCAACATTCGGCTTATAATGTTAGATGCTTTGATGGGATATGGCGCAGCGTGGAACCAGAATCAATATGTCAAAGGGTTTTTTAGGTTAAATACTTGTCCTCATATTTCTACTATCATCATTACAATAACATCGGCAAATCACACAGGAAAAACGAGTTTGAATATATAAATGGCAGTACCAGTACAACATTACGGCTGTGTTTGTGTACGATGACGTTTACGTGACAAAAAAACCAATCGAGATCTACTAGATGTTTGTTAGAATGCTAGTCGTAGATTCTGCGTGCGAATATGTGGTATAGATATTGTTATTACTATTAAAGTACTCGCGTATTATTAATTAGCGTTACATACATACAGAAGATTTTTAAGGCACCTTTTCAGAAAGATCAAAGCGCCATGAAAAACAAAAAAGAACAATGCAAACAGAGTCAAAATATAATGAATAGAAATGAGACTTCAAGATCTTCTTGAAACTAAGCAGTGTACATTCCCTGATATTTTTGGAAGGCTGTTCCACAGCGAGGTTGCATAAACATGGAACGATTTACCCCAATACGATTTCCCCCATTATATGAGCAGTGATAAGAGAAGTATCCGAAGATGATCGTGTAATGATGGGTCTGGTGGCAGGTTTGAGCTTATGAGAACGAAAGGTTGCAAGGTAATCCGGTGCGTTGCCCTGGCAGACATTTTGAAGACATATGTGCAGATCTTAAATTGGATGCGCTCCCGTATGGGTATTCACTTTGTCTGTCCATGAGTTATCTATCCGTTAACGTTGTAACGTTGATCCAAAGTGAACTACCAAAGAAAAAACCTTCAAATATTACCGATCAACGAGATTATGCTTATACAAAACTCAAATAAATATCGATAACTATTTTGAATTTAAGTAACAAATCAACTTTACACTTTTATCTCAAAACTGTAACAAATTGAAGACATTGACATTGTGTAGGCCTATTATGAAAGCACTTAGAATTGTTGTTGCATTAAACTACCAATATCTTTTCATATGGTATTTTATGCATGAAATTGTTAAACTTCCATTAACTCCAATGCCCGTTTATAATAAAAGTATAATGGGTTTTCATTGAAGGTATACTGAATGTGCTTATAATTTACTTCATTGTGCTCCAAATAATCAAAATGAGGTTTTGAGTAGTATTAGCCACCCTCTATGAATACTGTATCTAAAATTGCCTTTTTTGTATATATTATGATATAAACCAATAGCAATACATAAAGAGTTCTTGAAGCTAACAACAATAATAAAGGTACACATAGCAGCTTATACATATATCAAATGAGGATATTTACTAGCTGGTATTCATTTTACATATTGTATTTTGAACTTCCGTGTCGATCCGTGAAAGATACCGTACCGTTCAGTGTCGACAATTATTATTTATCTTGATCCCTAAAAACGAAATTTAATACAGTGTGAATAATTCATCACCCGCCTCAGTGCGTAACCCCGTATTGTCAATATAGTGTTATAATGTTGAGATGCTTCCATAATTAGTTCATACAATATCTAACGCGAAATTAATGACGGTTTTTCTCATTATCTCGATACAGAATGCATCATTGTTGAGGCTATCCGGAATAATATCTATAAGCTATACAACATATTTCGACATCAATTGATATGCGGATATGTGGCTGTCAAAAGGATTATTGCATATCATTCTTTATCGAGTCGTCCGTATATTCGATAGCTCACATCATTATTTTTTTCTTCGTCTCTTTCTCTCAGGGGCGAATTCAACATTTAACAATTCACCCTGAAGGCCTCTTGCCATTCGTACTCTTCATTCCAAAGGTGTTGAAAATGCTCTGACATGATATTCTGTGAAACGTGTTGTGAAGTCTGCTGACAAGGAATTCTGTAAATCTCATTATGTATTCATCGCATGCTTCTTTATATCCGGCAACATTCGGCTTATAATGTTAGATGCTTTGATGGGATATGGCGCAGCGTGGAACCAGAATCAATATGTCAAAGGGTTTTTTAGGTTAAATACTTGTCCTCATATTTCTACTATCATCATTACAATAACATCGGCAAATCACACAGGAAAAACGAGTTTGAATATATAAATGGCAGTACCAGTACAACATTACGGCTGTGTTTGTGTACGATGACGTTTACGTGACAAAAAAACCAATCGAGATCTACTAGATGTTGTTAGAATACTTGTCGTAGATTCTGCGTGCGAATACGTGGTATAGATATTGTTATTACTATTAAAGCACTCGCGTATTATTAATTAGCGTTACATGCATACATACATGTACTTAATGAACATTTATAAGGCACCTTTCCAGAAAGATCAAAGCGCCATGAAAAACAAAAAAGAACTATGCAAACAGAGTCAGAATATAATGAATAGAAATGAGACTTCAAGATCTTCTTGAAACTGGGCAGTGTACATTCCCTGATATTTTTGGAAGACTGTTCCACAGCGAGGTTGCATAAACATGGAACGAGTTACCCCCAATACGATTTCCCCCATATGAGCAGTGAGAAGAGAAGTGTCCCAAGATGGTCGTGTAATGATGGGTCTGGTGGCAGGCTTGAGCTTATGAGAACGAAAGTTTGTAAGGTAATCTGGTGCGTTACCCTGCAGACATTTGAAGACATACGTGCAGATCTTAAATTGGATGCGCTCCCGTATGGGTATTCACTTTGTCTGTCCATGAGTTATCTATCCGTTAACGTTGTAACGTTGATCCAAGGTGAACTACCAAAGAAAAAACCTTCAAATATTACCGATCAACGAGATTATGTTTATACAAAACTCAAATAAATATTGATAACTATTTTGAATTTAAATTACAAATCAACTTTATACACTTTGATCTCAAAACTGTAACAAATTGAAGACATTGACATTGTGTAGGCCTATTATGGAAGCACTTAGAATTGTTGTTGCAATAAACTACCAATATCTTTTCATATGGTGTTTTATGCATGAAATTGTTAAACTTCCATTAACTTCAATGCCTGTTTATAATAAAAGTATAATGGGTTTTCATTGAAGGTATACTGAATGTGCTTATAATTTACTTCATTGTGCTCCAAATAATCAAAATGAGGTTTTGAGTAGTATTAGCCATCCTCTATGAATACTGTATTTAAAAGTGCCTTTTTTGTATACATTATGATATAAACCAATAGCAATACATAAGGAGTTATTGAAGCTAACAACAATAATAAAGGTACACATAGCAGCTTATACATATATCAAATGAGGATATTTTACTAGCTGGTATTCATTTTACATATTGTATTTTGAACTTCCGTATCGATCCCTGAAAGATACCGTACCGTTCAGTGTCGACAATGATTATTTATCAAAGCCTGCTTACATATTTGATCCCTAAAAACGAAATTTAATACAGTGTGAATAATTCATCACCCGCCTCAGTGCGTAACCCCGTATTGTCAATATAGTGTTATAATGTTGAGATGCTTCCATAATTAGTTCATACAATATCTAACGCGAAATTAATGACGGTTTTTCTCATTATCTCGATACCGAATGCATCATTGTTGAGGCTATCCGGAATAATATCTATAAGCTATACAACATATCTCGACATCAATTGATATGCGGATATGTGGCTGTCAAAAGGATTATTGCATATCATTCTTTATCGAGTCGTCCGTATATTCGATAGCTCACATCATTATTTTTTTTTCTTCTTCTTTTTCTCTCAGGGGCGAGTTCAACATTTGACAATTCACCCTGAAGGCCTCTTGCCGTTCGTACTCTTCATTCCAAAGGTGTTGAAAATGCTCTGACATGATATTCTGTGAAACGTGTTGTGAAGTCTCCTGACAAGGAATTCTGTAAATCTCATTATGTATTCATCGCATGCTTCTTTATATCCGGCAACATTCGGCTTATAATGTTAGATGCTTTGATGGGATATGGCGCAGCGTGGAACCAGAATCAATATGTCAAAGGGTTTTTTAGGTTAAATACTTGTCCTCATATTTCTACTATCATCATTACAATAACATCGGCAAATCACACAGGAAAAACGAGTTTGAATATATAAATGGCAGTACCAGTACAACATTACGGCTGTGTTTGTGTACGATGACATTTACGTGACAAAAAAACCAATCGAGATCTACTAGATGTTGTTAGAATACTTGTCGTAGATTCTGCGTGCGAATACGTGGTATAGATATTGTTATTACTATTAAAGCACTCGCGTATTATTAATTAGCGTTACATGCATACATACATGTACTTAATGAACATTTATAAGGCACCTTTCCAGAAAGATCAAAGCGCCATGAAAAACAAAAAAGAACTATGCAAACAGAGTCAAAATATAATGAATAGAAATGAGACTTCAAGATCTTCTTGAAACTGGGCAGTGTACATTCCCTGATATTTTTGGAAGACTGTTCCACAGCGAGGTTGCATAAACATGGAACGATTTCCTCCCAATACGATTTCCCCCATATGAGCAGTGAGAAGAGAAGTGTCCCAAGATGGTCGTGTAATGATGGGTCTGGTGGCAGACTTGAGCTTATGAGAACGAAAGTTTGTAAGGTAATCTGGTGCGTTACCCTGCATTTGAAGACATACGTGCAGATCTTAAATCGGATGCGCTCCCGTATGGGTTATTACTGTAGTAGTCTATCCATGAGTTATCTATCCGTTAGCGTTGTAATGATCCAAAGTGAACTACCAAAAAAGCCTTAAATATTACCGATCAACGGGGTGATGCTCATACAAAACTCAACTAATTATTGATAACTATTTTGAATTTAAACTACAAATCAACTTTATATACTTTGATCTCAAAACTGTAACATATGGAAGACGTTGACATCCTATTATGGAAGTACTTAGAATTGTTGTTGCATTAATCTACCCATATTTTTTCATAAGGATATTTTGTGCATGAAATTAATAAACTTCCATTACCTCCAATGCCAGTTTATAATAAAAGTATAATGTGTTTTCATAAAAGGTATACTGTATGTGCTTATAATTTACTTCATTGTGCTCCAAATAATCGAAATGGGGGTTTTGAGTAGTATTAGCCACCCTCTACGAATACTGTATTTAAAATTGCCTTTTTTGTATACATTATGATATAAACCGAACACCGCGTCACAATTGTAATTGAAACGGATAGTGAATTGTGTTGTTTTAAAACATGACAGTTAAGTTCTAGTAACCTACCATTGTATTTGTATACATTATGATATAAACCGAACACCGCGTCACAATGTTAATTGAAACGGATAGTGAATTGTGTTGTTTTAAAACATGACAGTTAAATTCTAGTAACCTACCTTTGCTATTTCCAATACAGCTATTGCACGATTTTTATCGGCGAAAAGAAAATTACCAATCGACAATTACAATCGACGCACTTCTTTAAGAGTCAGTCTGTGTAATTTTTTAGAATTGATTCTATCCTTCAAATAATAGATTTTTCTCATAGCTTGTGTATTGGTAGGCCCTTGGGCACTAACAACTAGGGTGACTTTCAAAAAATAAAAAATCGACTCGTTGCCATGGTAACCCACCAAAAACCAATTTGGGCCATTTTGGACCATATTTGCCCTGAAATTTACTAAAAATTGTCTTATGTCAAGAACTCACTGTACCAAAACGGAATAATACTGGAACCTTCTAATACAATCATCTCAAAGGACAACTCTTCCCCTACTGACTGCATCATTTAAAGGTAAATATCTTACTCCTAAAGGTAAGGGCTAAGTATTTAAAGGTTGCCTGTTTTCAGTTTTGAAATAAAGGCGATTTCTGACCAAATGTATTACCTTAAAATTAATTCTGCCAGGGGTGCCAGACATTTGTCTTTGCTGGTGTGAGTAGTTAAATGTATTGCCCTTCCAAATCTGTAAAAAGTAGCTTGGGCAAATGATATTCCTAAGTACAGTGTTGCCAGGAACAACAGCCTTTTTGAAATCTGAGCATTTTGACTAAATAAGCCTTTTAACCCTATTTGTTATAAAAGCATGTGTTTTTTCAATAATATTCAATTAAAACATATTCTAATAACTCAGTTACATTCTTGTGGTTGATTGCATAGGGTAATCTGTAATAACAATTCGACCTGTTGCCATGGTAACAACCAAAAACCAATTTTGGCAATTTTGGACCAAATTTGCCCTGAAATATACTTAAAATTATCGTATGTCAAGAACTGACCATACCAAAACAGAATAATACTGGAACCTTAGAATACAATCATATCAAAGGACTCCTCTTCCCCTACTGACTGCATCATTTAAGGGTGAATATCTTATTCTTAAAGGTAAATGCTAAGTATTTAAAGGTTGCCTATTTTCAGTTTTGAAAATCAAGGTGATTTTTGACCAAAAGAATTGCCTTAAAAATCTTCTTTTCAGGGGTGCCAGAAATATGTCCTTGCTGGTGTAAGTAGTTCAATGTATTGCCCATTCAGATCGGTAAAAGGTAGCTTGGGAAAATGATATTCCTAAGTACAGTGTTGCCAGAAACAACAGCCATTTTTAAATCTAAGCATTTTTTACTAAATAAGGCTGTTTAACACTATTTGTTATAAAAGCATGTGTTTTTCCAATGATCTTCAATCAAAACATATTCTAATGACTCAGTAAACTTTTTTTGGGGTTGATTGCAAAGGGTTATCTGTAATAACAATTCGACCTGTTGCCATGGTAACAACCAAAAAACCATTTTTGCCATTTTGGACCAAATTTGCCATGAAATGTACTCAAAATTATCTTATGTCAAGAACTGAAACCAAAACAGAATAATGCTGAAACCTTAGAATACAATCACCTCAAAGGACAACTCTTCCCCTACTGACTGCATCATTTAAGGGTGAATATCTTATTCTAAAGGTAAATGCTAAGTATTGAAAGATTGCCTATTTTCAGTTTTGAAAATCAAGGTGATTTTTGACCAAAAGTATTGCCTAAAAATCTCCTTTTCAGGGATGCCAGAAATATGTCCTTGCTGGTGTTAATAGTCGATGTATTGTCCATTCAGATCTGTAAAAAGTAGCTTGGGTAAATGATATTCCTAAGTACAGTGTTACCAGAAACAACAGCCATTTTGAAATCAAAGCATTGGTATGGTCAGTTCTTGACATAAGATAATTTTGAGTACATTTCATGGCAAATTTGGTCCAAAATTGTTTTTGGGTTGTTACCATGGCAACAGGTCGAATTGTAATTACAGATTACCCTTTGCAATCAACCAAAAAAGTTTACTGAATTATTAGAATATGTTTTGATTGAATATCATTGAAAACACATGCTTTTATAACAACTACGGTTAAAGAGCCATTTAGCAAAAATGCTTTGATTTCAAAATGGCTGTTGTTTCTGGTAACACTGTACTTAGGAATATCATTTACCCAAGCTACTTTTTACAGATCTGAATGGGCAATACATCGACTATTAACACCAGCAAGGACATATTTCTGGCACCCCTGAAAAGGAGATTTTTAAGCAATACTTTTGGTCAAAAATCACCTTGATTTTCAAAACTGAAAATAGCCAATCTTTCAATACTTAGCATTTACCTTTAGAATAAGATATTCACCCTTAAATGATGCAGTCAGTAGGGGAAGAGTTGTCCTTTGAGGTGATTGTATTCTAAGGTTTCAGCATTATTCTGTTTTGGTTTCAGTTCTTGACATAAGATAATTTTGAGTACATTTCATGGCAAATTTGGTCCAAAATGGCAAAAATGGTTTTTTGGTTGTTACCATGGCAACAGGTCGAATTGTTATTACAGATAACCCTTTGCAATCAACCCCAAAAAAAGTTTACTGAGTCATTAGTATATGTTTTGATTGAAGATCATTGGAAAAACACATGCTTTTATAACAAATAGTGTTAAAAAGCCTTATTTAGTAAAAAATGTTTAGATTTAAAAATGGCTGTTGTTTCTGGCAACACTGTACTTAGGAATATCATTTGCCCAAGCTACCTTTTACCGATCTGAATGGGCAATACATCGAACTACTTACACCAGCAAGGACATATTTCTGGCACCCCTGAAAAGAAGATTTTTAAGGCAATACTTTTGGTCAAAAATCACCTTGATTTTCAAAACTGAAAATAGGCAACCTTTAAATACTTAGCATTTACCTTTAAGAATAAGATATTCACCCTTAAATGATGCAGTCAGTAGGGGAAGAGGAGTCCTTTGATATGATTGTATTCTAAGGTTCCAGTATTATTCTGTTTTGGTATGGTCAGTTCTTGACATACGATAATTTTAAGTATATTTCAGGGCAAATTTGGTCCAAAATGGCCAAAATTGGTTTTTGGTTGTTACCATGGCAACAGGTCGAATTGTTATTACAGATTACCCTTTGCAATCAACCACAAGAATGTAACTGAGTTATTAGAATATGTTTTAATTGAATATCATTGAAAAAACACATGCTTTTATAACAAATAGGGTTAAAAGGCTCATTTAGTCAAAATGCTCAGATTTCAAAAAGGCTGTTGTTCCCGGCAACACTGTACTTAGGAATATCATTTGCCCAAGCTACTTTTTACAGATTTGGAAGGGCAACACATTTAACTACTCACACCAGCAAAGACAAATTTCTGGCACCCCTGGCAGAAATAATTTTAAGGTAATACATTTGGTCAAAAATCGCCTTTATTTCAAAACTGAAAACAGGCAACCTTTAAATACTTGGCATTTACCTTTAGGAGTAAGATATTTACCTTTAAATGATGCAGTCAGTAGGGAAAGAGTTGTCCTTTGAGATGATTGTATTGGAAGGTTCCAGTATTATTCCGTTTTGGTACAGTGAGTTCTTGACATAAGACAATTTTTAGTACATTTCAGGGCAAATATGGTCCAAAATGGCCCAAATTGGTTTTTGGTGGGTTACCATGGCAACGAGTCGATTTTTTATTTTTTGAAAGTCACCATAGTTGTTAGTGCCCAAGGGCCTACCAATACACAAGCTAAGAGAAAAATCTATTATTTGAAGGATAGAATCAATTCTAAAAAATTACACAGACTGACTCTTAAACACTTAAGACTGTGTATTTTTAAAACCCAGCAGCATCTCGGGGATGAAGGTTGGAGAAATCATTTCATACTTGGTCCACACATCAGTTATGATGAACCATCTCATATTATGGTGATAAATCTTTCATCGCGAGTCCCAGTGTTTCTAGATCAAAACACCCTAAATTTGCCAATTTCGACCATTTTAGCCTATATTCAGAAACGGGTAGTTTTAGTTTAAACCCTCCAACCGCAAAACGATTTTGCACAAGACACTTACACTGCAGTATCATCTTAAGATACCTATAGAGTATATCACATGTGCATTACATTTTATTTAGCTTCTGTAACTTTTGTTTTATAACGGGATCAAACTTGTGTTTTTCATGAAAAATAGCTCAAATTATGTGTCAAATTAAAAACGGGAATTATTTTACGTCAAGTAACCAATTTTGAAAATTCATATATTAATGCAATCTATACATATTAGTCTTCAACATATAAAAAATCACCGTTGGCTTTTTATTCCTACAAGTCGCTGTGTGACGTCAAAGTTACGCGTGTATATCACTCTACATGAAATGTTGGAAAATGAATGACGCATAGTGTATCGACCATCTATGTCATATGAGGGATGAAATGTTGTGTTTACGACGTGCATCTAAATCAATAATATATCCCATCTTGATAACAATCTTCAAATCCAAGATGCCTCCAAAATGGCCGCCATAATCCCCAAAATACATAATGAACGCTTGTATTAAATTCCATATATTAAATTATGCAGTTTCAATGCCAATGCTCGAAATGCCTGAAAGGAGACACACATTTGAGACATTCTTGAGGATTCTTTAGCTTCCATAATGGCCGCCGATATGTCAAATTGGACATTAAATGGCTGAAACAAAGCTTCTTTATTTGTCACACCTATCTTCTGTAAGACGAGGTTTTAAAAAAAAAAGATCATATAATATCGTTATTACAGTATAATATTTAGGCACCATATAACTAATCATGAGTATCTTGAAATAACTATGTTGACCACCAAATGCTGAATGTAGCCATGAAATGTTTGAAATGTCTTCGGTGACATGTTAATGACATACCGGTATAGTATCCATTACTTTTAGTGTAAGCTGTCCATTGTCCATTGGAAAACAGAATTTTGGTTTATGGTATGAATTGGGAGAGATATTGTGATTTAAGCATGGCAAGTGATTAATGACCACAGAATAGTCAAACGTTTCTGCTTGCCATTAAAACGGGCATTAAAATCAGGACCCAAGCGTGTCGTGCGGACCCACCGTGTATAAACAAACAAACAAAACAAAATGGCCAATACATTGCTAGCAGTTACATGTGTGTATGGTAAGGATCATTGAAGGCACAGATTCACCGTTTAAAATGTGACCAGCAACTGGTTGAATTTCTAAATAGTGAACGGTACCCCAAAACGAATTTCTGCATAGGCCTACATTGCTATAAAGATACATTGGAAAATTAAATATGTATAGCAAAAAATTGAGAAATGAAAATTAAGTATATCAATACCAATTCAGCCACATGTGTCTGTATGGTACCATGATTTGTTTAGGACTTACATACAACGACATGTAGAAATAAAAAGCTAATAATGATTATGTTTATTTTAAAGGTTAATATGTATAGACAGCATTGATTTGTAGATTATTAAAATTGGTTAAATGACATAAACTAATTCCTGTTCTTAATTTGATACATAATAACGATATCGTATACGTTTTGTTAAACCCTAGTCTTAAAGAAGATAGTTATAACAAATAAAGAATCATTGTTCCATCCATTTAATGTCCATTTTGACATGATCGGCGGCCATCATGGAAGGTAAAGAATCCTCAAGAATGTCTTAAATTAGTGTCTCCTTTCAGGCATTTCGATCATAGGCATTGAAACTGCATAATTTAGTGTATGGAATTAAATATGAGCATTCTATATGTATTTTGGCAATTATGGCGGCCATTTTGGAGGCCATCTTGGATTTGAAGATTGTTATCAAGATGGAATATATCAACTATTTAGATGCACGTCGTAAACACAACATTTCATCCCTCATATGACCGAGATGGTTGATATACTATGCGTCATTCATTTTCCAACAATTTATATAGAGTGATATAACACACGTAACTTTGACGTCACACAGCGACTTGTAGGAATAAAAAGCCAACGGTGATTTTTTATATGTTGAAGATTAATATGTATAGATTGCATTAATATGTGAATTTTTAAAATTGGTTGCTTGACGTTAATTAATTCCCGTTTTTAATTTGACACATAATTTGAGCTATTTTTCATGAAAAACACAAGTTTGATCCCATTATAAAACAAAAGTTACAGAAGCTAAACTAAATGTAATGCGCATGTTATATACTCTATAGGTATCTTAAGATGATACTGCAGTGTAAGTGTCTTGTGCAAAATCGTTTTGCAGTTGGAGGGTTTAAACTAAAACTACCCGTTTCTGAATATAGGCTAAAATGGTCGAAATTGGCAAATTTAGGGTGTTTTGATCTAGAAACACTGGGACTCGCGATGAAAGATTTATCACCATAATATGAGATGGTTCATCATAACTGATGTGTGGACCAAGTATGAAATGATTTCTCCAACCTTCATCCCCGAGATGCGGCTGGGTTTTAAAAATACACAGTCTTAAAAGTTTAAAAAGTCTTTATACGCATTTATACCGTACTAAAAATACACATCGGGCCGTATTCTCTAAAGGGTATACACCACCATAGTAACTCCTATTGAAACGCATGATATAAATAGGGTGTGCATCGCTTCTCCTGGCTCTCCTCCCTATAAACTGGGATATTTATTCATTTTGTAGAATCTTCCTCTTTTTGTTTTTTTCAACATATTTTATTCATACGCAATCGACAGTCCAAGTGTTTCAATAATTATGATTTCAAAAATACACTTACCGTCAATACTTCGCCCAGGATTATCTGTTTACATTTCAGATTACAATCGTGAATGTTTCATATTTTTAATAACCGACAGTTTTATTCGTTTTTGTTATAAGTATGATGTTTTATTCTATATGATAACACAATTTGGGATCGATATAAATTTTCTAACATATAATGCACAGTGTTTTGCTGGCTGGACACCTCCTTTAAAACCGTGATTAAATACGTGCGAAAATACGGGCCATTACGTATAAGTCACTCAAATATAAGAAGTGTACGATACGCGCCAAAGTAATATTTTACTTCACAATACGTACAATCATCCATGCACATTTAAGTAAAACCAATGCACATATATCATTATAGTATTACAGCATATTGCCATTGGTCTAAGCTTATTTTTATTTTGTGCTTGTACGTATGGTGACGTAAACATTACTTAGACGCTCATCGTTATAGTCTTACGTTACAGTCACTGTATACCATGCGTACTAGTATTGCAGTGCTGACTTAACAACGC
>CM069442.1:10107351-10213074 GCA_035610835.1 Ophiura sarsii | reverse complement strand
ATGCATATTTGTTTAAATAGCCAAAGCAACTCAATGAATCACCAATTATAAAGTAAAAAATGATATAGATATAATACCAGTGATGTAAACAGGCAAACCGACAAATACGTATCCAATTATAAACTAGCATACGAGATAACGAGCGCATCCACAAATCAATATAGTGTTATTTTTATCACGTAAACGTGCTTCGATGACTTTTCTTTTTTTTAAATAGTAAGATCTTGGAGCACCACTTCGCGGGGAAAAAAAATACTAATTCACGATCTAAGGTATATCTTGTTCTCCAGAGGAATTAAGATTATCCGTATTTGGATTAGCTGCCATCTTGTCGGGGATAATAACTGTGCTTAACATTCGCAGAAAGAATACACACCTGTCTCGTGAATTCCTCATATGCCCCCCACCCCCCCCCCCCCCCACCCCCACCCCCCACGCTGATCTCCCTGCCCGTTCAGGATCTCCCTGCACGTTCATGTATGTAGGGATTAAGGTTAGGGTGTATACTGTTAGGAACTGCGCAGATAAACGTACACTTTCCATATCCAGTACTCACATAGATGACAAGACATTTAGAAAATAAGTAAGACAATAACACCTAGTAAAAACAGACACGAATATATTCAGGTCAATTGGGTAAATGGTTCATTCAATCAATTGGACGTCATGCACCGATTCAATTAAATATAGAACATAGGCCGGGTGTGGTGCCCCTTTATAGTCCGTTGCGCATGCATACGATAACCTCCATAGCACCATTTGTGCAGCTTTATGTCCAAAAATATTCTTTAGAATTAACACTTTCAACGCGGCAGTCGGCTGCAGACGACAATTCCAATATTTTTGAAACATGTCAACATTATTGAATTTCATCACCATATTTATTTGGAATCACCATGTGAAATGCATTTAAATAAGTACAAACATGACTTAGTATCGGTACAGTTGAAAGTTGGGAAAGGTTTCCATAAAATCTGTTTTGCATATGGTGAAACTAATAGCCGCATGGAAATCGTTAATGATATTGGACAATGAACATGATTATTGTAAACATAATTATGCAAACGCTGTAATATCAATTTCAAATCTGAGTTGTATTCAATATTATAGAACACAGATAACTTACTGTACTGTCTCTACCTCTTACAGAAGATAAGATGAAATGAATGCAGTAATGGAATGGGGAGAACCTGAACGTGCAGGGAGATCAGCGTGGGGAGGGGGGGGGGGGGGGGGGGGCATATGAGGAAAAATACTACCAGTCTATCATGTTATGTTTAAAAACATATTTATTAATATGGATTTTGAATTATAGCTGAAACCATTGTAAAATGTTGCATTATTCTCTCGCTACGTGTGCAAATTATCCTTTTCATGTCGATTTTACAGCAAATAATATACAGCCAGAAATAGTCATACATTGCAAGTGATCTCCTCTCTCAGTTATTTTCTGTACATACTACCTAAGCCAGCCATATGCAAATTAAGTACCTCTGAATCTCAGCGACACACAAAACGTGTTTTGATTTTTTGTATCTTTGTGTATTCAAATACACGGAGGAGTTTGGTGTGGTGAGAAATAGAAAAACACCAAGATGACTGTGCGTGTTATAATATTTCTATATTGTCAAATTAAGGTGAGCTGTCGTTACATCTTTTTCATGATGGAGTGAAGCGCAATACACGGTGTCTATAAGACGTTATAATAATTATCCTTATTTATTCCTGTCGTTGATGGGGTAAACATTGATTTCCACTTAACGCAGAGGAGGGTGGACACGATACACGAATGACCGTAAATTTGATTCCCGTTGGTTTCAATGTAAAATGGATTTTGATTTTTATGATTCCGGGAAATTCATTACATGTTGGAAACTAAATTATGTCAGCCTAAAACACGGCTTGAGTTGGAAAATCGTGTAAGTATCATTTTTTAATTTGTTACCGTCATTAACAGTTCGTCGCATTCGGTTGAGAACGCGCATAATTTAACCTTGAATATTAGTGAACGAGTCCATGTCCGGCATAGTCCGACTTGGCGAAAGTGCGGACGAAGAGTGGAAAAAATTACGATACCACGTAACGAAAGCGAGACGAAACATTACATGCTTCGCCTCGCTTTAGTTACTCGATATCGGTTTTCACCCCATCAACGGCTGGAAGGTGTCAATTATAACGTCTATAAGTTGAAGGCAATATTGACTCTTGTTGGTTTGCAACTAAAATAAAGGACGTCACTCTCTCGCGAACGTGTAACATATTATAGACATAACGATATTCAATAGACCCGTCCAATTCATTTCAGGAACCGTGTTCAGTGGCGGATCCAGGGGGGGGGGGGGGGGTGTAGCGATGTGGTCGTCCCAAAACCGGCAAAAATATCGCATGGTACAAGTCGCAAATGTACCGACGGAACCTACCTATGCCTATAAAATTGTCGAATTTTATAGGGGGCGCCCGCCCCCCCCCCCCCCCCCTGAATCCGCCACTGGTGTTACAAAAATAGGTCTACATAATTATCATGAAACAGGTGTGTCTTCTTTTTCAAAATCCGTTGAACACAGTGATTATTCCCGACAAGATGGCAGCTAATCCAAAACAAGGATGCCTTTTTCCCTATCCATAATTAGGTATAACAACGTCATTTGTTTGAGAATTACAACAACATAACGTCGACGTATAATTTGGTGCCATCAACGTCTGGAAGCAAGGTAGCTAATAGTACCAAGTTCACATTACGCAGAGTATTATAATGAGTGTTTTCTCTATAGATCGGTGCTTCACCAAGGCAGTATATATAGTGTGTACGCCACCATTCACCAGACAACCATCGCGTTTAATCGCAAGACACATACAACAACCAACGCTGCGGGCGTCATAAGGTTTCATCAACGGAAGCAGACGACGGTGGTCACGATAAGCCGTACATTTTCGGCAACCGTCACCGATATGGTTTAGAATAATAATGTGAAACTCGTAATACAACCTACCTTAATCGCTTTCAGACGATGGTTGTCACGAATTGCCGTACATTTTAAATCCCCGTGTGTTTCAATGCAAACATGGCTTTTGATTATATTCTTCCAGAAAATTCATCACCGCGTGTTGGAACTAGATTATTTCATCTTAATAATACCGCTAAAGTTGGTAAATCCACTCCGGGGTATATAGCATATTTTTAATTGTATTCGTCATTAAACCGTTCGTCACATTCGGTTGATGACGTAACCTCGTACGCATACTTTAACCTTGAATATTCGTGAACGAGGCCATGACCGACATCGTCTGCTTCCTGTCAGACGACGCGCTTAGTTATGCCAACGAGGTTACATTACTCAACCGAATGCGACGAACGGTTAATGGTATATACAAGGTGTAAGACGTACATGATAAGTAAGACCAGTGTCAAGACCACATAAGCATGTGTGGTCTAATGGATAGCATGCAGGGTTCATGATACAAAGGTTGTGAGTTCTAGCCCCGCTATAGCCAACATGTTTGTATCCTTGGGCAAGGTACTTAGTCTCAATTGCCTCGTCGACCCAAGCGAGATTGGGGAGCTGTTAGGGGATATTAGAATCTAAGTGCTGATGATACATTGTGTGCGCCGTGCCGGTAGCCTGGTAAATAAAGCGAAGTGATTGTGATGATTTCCTAATGGCAGCAAAACCAGTGGTTTGGAAGTCACGTAGAAATGGTGGTCCCGTGCAGCGGAAGAGCAATACCCGAGCACGTTAAAAAGGTTACAGTCTCTTTCGTAAAGAGTAGGGGATCATCCCGGTCTGTAGTGTTCACACATCTAACGGACCTCAATGGAAATAAGCTATATAAGCTTATTGGGTTATCCAGGGTCGTAGGACCCGAATGATCACAAGCTGTACTCTCTAAATGTAAAAGAGCTAGAACTCACTCTTTGAGAGCTCGTGGAGGGATAACTCACTTGTCAATTACGAGTGAATTTCGCTCTTTTTGGAGTGATGTGCCACTCGTTTGGAGTGATTTATTACTCTTTTCAGAGTGATTTATACCCTGAAAAGTGTGGAAATTACTCTAAAAAGAGGGAACTTTACTTTATAAAAGAGCTGTCCCTCCACAAGCTCTCAAAGAGTGAGTTTTAGCTCCTTTGCATTTAGAGAGTATAATCCTTTAATCGGTCAAATAAGGATTTTGCTAGATTAATTCCATGTTGACGGATATTTTAAGATAAGACTTACACTGGAGTTGATTTGTCAATACCAGCAGTTTCAGGATAGGATGGAATTATTTAAGGTCAAGCATGTGGTGAATTTCCTGGAATCATAAATATTAACTTTGATACCAACGGGGATCCAAAAGTTACGGCCATTCGTTACCACCATCGTCTGAAAGCGTAGGTTCCATAAAGAGTTTCACATTATCATTATAATTCCAAACCATATCGGCGACGGTTGCCGAAAAAAGACGGGGGCAGTCCCTGCCGATCGCTTTTATCACGACAGTACTAACATTGCTGCAATTGGCGTTCAATCCAATAGGATATGTGAACATTACGAAAATATACTTAAACCTTTAACTTTATACCTCTATCACTTACCATAAACACTTTCAATAAAAACGTTGCCTATTATTTCAGTTAAGTGGAAAGTAATGTTGAAATCATTATAATAACACACCTTATTCTGTTAAAGTACATACAAATACTGTCATTTTCGCCTGTGTGAAAGATATGACGGTGCAGTTACTTACAAAAATACTTTGATGTTTAGATATTTGATAATATTATTAACACACATGTTTTTTACACATACACATTATGATGAAAAATAGAATAGAACCATCATGCTATAGAATGACTTGAAATCAGCCATTAAGCTCAATTGTACAAACTTATGAAGAGAGCAACATTGAAAGACATTTCCGATGAAACCTAATAAAATTCTTGATTTGTTTAGAAGTTAATAACTACGTATCAGTTGGGTAGAGAGTACTGTGGTGATGCATAACATTTCACTTTGGTTACCGCCGGAAATTCCGAGGTCTGAAGTTAAATGCTATGAATTTTCACCGAACCCGATAAATCAAATGATGATAAACTATAAACAATGAGTGTTTTGCAAAATAAACACGTAATTTGATTAAAAACACCGCAAAAGAATTGTCTTTTATCATCATAATAAATATGTACACCTCCCCGAAAAATTAATCGAAAAGCCCGCTAAATGAAACGTACTTGCCAACGAATCAACAGCGGTTGAACGCGCAATGGCATCACGCAAGTAAGTGATTAATGCGCATGGTCATTTTGAAACACAACACGCACAACGCGGAAGTTATCGATGCGCGTTATTTTGACCACTTACGCACTACAGATGCCAAATAAGGTTCTGGCGCCGGTCATGCTGTTGTTTTTCAATTATCCGGTGTAAGCGTACTGCATTAATTAAATCGGAGATATTAGATTGGGGCATACCTGACATACATATTCATCTTTACTTTGATGCTATGATCAAAAGTCCATAGCCACTTTTAAAACTGGTTCGGAATATAACTGGTTCAAACAGTTTTTGATTATGTACAACAACTTACTGAAATATATATTATAATATCATGTCTACATCATGTCCATCAGGTTCAAGAAGTTGTATAAAGACTCAGAGTAGCATATCATATTCAACTATGTATTTAATGGAATATATAGATGCGTACTTTCGATAAATACCCCGGGGGTGGGGGGTAAACTACCATGCTATGTGGGGGATCACAGCTTTTCCATACACCGCTAAACGCGTAATGCCTCTGATTTTAAAGCCAACATTCACCGTAGCATGAGGTTTTTGCGTGTGTCTTTCCCTAATTTGACCCCATTAACGAGCAAACGATCTGAAAGGATTTTGAAGAAGAAAAAACCACCCTTTTTCTTGAAAACGGTCCATTGTCGGTCCCCTTTAGACCACCCGACACTTTACGCACGTAACGCACCTCATCTTCAAAAATGCATGCTTACAGTGTAATATTTGACCCCCCCCCCCCCCCCCACACACACACACACCCACAACCACCCCCTCCCCTGGATAGATACCGAGTAGTGGTTACACAATCATGTCCGTAACCAATGACTATTAGCAGATACCTTAGATTCAATTATACCTGATAATCATTAAATTCCCGGTTATACCGTATTTGATCATTAATTATTGTAGCACTCAGATTATACAAAATTCAATATAAAATTATAAATAAAAATGTTTTCATATAATTGATATGGTCGAAACATAATTATGTAGTCTTTTAAACCCAAGATAACACACACTTGCATATCCTACACCTAGCGCAAGAAGTCCCGGACAAGGTGCTTTGAGGTTGGCTAATTCAAAATAGATAATCGGTACCAATAAACTGAGATATACATTAAATGAGCAAATTTCTTCTCCGCATAACTCATTCAATAAAATCGAATGGATACTTTTAAAGTTATGGCGATCACTCACCACGCATAACAACAGCACAGTTGCACTAGGTATAGGAAATCATTGATTTGTGTGTGATAACGCAGTGAAAATGTGTGTGTAAAGACTGCAGCTAATCAGCAAAATCTTCACAGTTTCATCTTCACAGCTAGTCACACCCTTTATACCGCAATCACTCCAGACCCATTCATCCAGATATCTGGCTCGTTCAGATAGCACACAGTTATGACAGTAATCACACAATGATTTCCTATACCTAGTGCAACTTTGCTGTTGTTATGCGGTCATTGAAATCGCCATAACTTTAAAAGTATCCATTCGATTTTGTTGAATGAGATATCAAACTGCGGAAAAGAAATTTGCTCATTTAATGTATGACTCAGTTTTTTGGTAACGATTATCTATTTTGAATAAGCTAACCTCAAAGCACCTGGTCCGGGACTTTTTGTGCTAGGTGTATGTTATGCCTTAATAACGCGGGTGGGTGACAAGCACATATCATGCAACAGTGACTGGGAAAGCGGTGCATCGTCGGTATGCGATGAAGTGACTACATGTAGCTAATCGTTTGTGACTACGGTACTGACTCACCGGAGCGACACACCTCTCATTATAGCGGCTTGAATTGGCGGTAAAAAAACTAGCACGGAAAGTTCAAAGCATTACAATGTTGTTTTGTCACCCAACATTCAGTAGTATCCAAATACAACATGGTTTGAGGGAAAGTAGTGCAAACTACTGGTCCCGCGGTGTCTGATGACTGGTGACTACCTCCCGACGCGAAATAATGCAAAATATTACACTATTATTTCGTCACCCTACGCGTGGCAGTGCAACATATCACACTGTTGTTTCGTCACCCACAATTTCGGAGTACAAAATATATCACAAAGTTGTTTCGTCACCAAACATGCGGCAGTGCAATATATCACACTGTGTTTTTTGTCACCCACAATTCAGGAGCACAAATATATCACAAGGTTATTTCGTCACCAAACATGCTGCAGTGCATACAATCACACTGTTTTGTTCGTCACCCACCATTCAGTCGTGAAACGTGTCACATTATTCTTTTGTCACATTTGTCAAATATCACACTGTTGTTTCGTTACCAATCACTGAGCAGTGCAAAATATCACACGGTTGTTTCGTCACCAAACATGCGGCAGTCGGCAGTGTATCATTTCACACTGTTGTTTTGTCACCCATAATTCAGAAGTGCAAAATATCACATTGTTGTTTCGTCACCAAACATGCGGCAGTGCAAAATATCACACCGTTGTTTCGTCACCCACAAATCAGGAGTGTAACATATCACAATGTTGTTTCGTCATCAAAACATGCGGCAGTACAGAATATCACACTTTGTATCGTCACCCGCCATTCAGCAGTAAAAAGTATCACACCGTTCTTTCGTCAAATTTGTCAACTATCACACTGTTGGTTCTTTACAGACCAATGAGCAGTGCAAAATATCTCACTGAAGTTTCGTCACCCACCATTAGCAGTGCAAAGTATCACACTGAAATTGAGATTTTCCTTTTTCAAAACCAATAAATTTTACTCACGTTTGACAGTTCCGTGTGTTATGGTCTACACACTTCCTCAGAACGACCTCTTCTGACCCATGAGGTCATTCTGATGAAGTGTGTAGACCATAACACACGAAACTGTCTAACGTGATTAAAATTGATTGGTTTTGAAAAAACGAAAAATCTAAATTATTTGTTCCTGCAAAACCTGATGAATGTATTCAAAGATATCACACTGTCGTTTCGTCACCTACAATCCGTTCACCCTCATCGTCATCATAGTTACAATTTAACATATCAAGACTCTCAGTATCAGAGTCGTAACTTCTGAATCGAACCTGACACTGGTGGCCGTAGGTGTCGCTAGTACCGGTCACCAGCGGTATTGACGCGTTTTTGTATTCTTTATTGTGCACTAAAAGGTACCGTTTCCGTGGTCTTCTAACGTAAAATCGTTGTTTGAAATCAACATACACGTATGTCCAAAAGCACAGGACAAAGAATGCTACTATGCCGCCCCATGAGAGTACCAGAATCAGAACTCGGTGTGGCTCTATATATTCCGTGCAGGATAACCTCATCCCCATACTGACAACAACTTGATATAGATCGAGGCCTTGATATAACGGTGGTGATGCGCATACTATTGTACTATCAATCGTTCCACCATAATCATCATTCGGTATATACATCCAATCGTATGCATTGTACAAGTCAGAGACCCACAGTATGCTGCAGTCACACTCGTAATTATTCCCCGTGATATCTAATATTCTAAGATCCTGAAGGTGAACGATTGCATTGAGTTCTAGCTTCTTTAATCTATTCTGGCCCAGGTACAATTCCTGCAGAGAGGAACCGGCGAAAACATCCGTCGGTACAATTCGCTTGATGTTATTCCCTCGTAAATCTAATATCTTCAGATGTGTAAGATTACTGACAGCGGGTATGTCAGCCAATCTGTTATTAGCTAGATATAATTCCTCGAGGTGAAACCACTCTATAAATCCTGGCGAAGGGATACTCCTAATCGCATTGTGACTCAGCAACAGACTTTGCATTTGAAACATGTGGACACTCGTCAAATTCGTTACATCTTCAATGCGATTTTGACTCAAGTCGAGCACTTCTAAAGTTCTGAGGTTCTCAAACATCGACAGTGGCAGCACCGACAATACGTTGTTAGACAGGGTTAATACTTGAACACTTAGATGTCCATCAAACACATCCTCTTCTATATGCTTCATGTTATTACTGTCCATATGCAGCGTCTGAAGGTTGTCCATTCCGTTCAGCACCCCTCCCGTGAGCTCTTGTATATTATTCCCACTTAGGTCAAGCGAACTAAGTTGATAGAGTCCTTCGAAACTGTTTACCGTGATTCCCTCCGCCATGTTATCTAGCTCGTACTCAAGGTCAGGGGAAGCCGTGGCCAAATCAGACGCAAAGTTCATCGGTGAACCGTAAGCGTCGTAGGTGGCAGGTGGAAAAAAGTTTGTCGTTATCTCGTTGTAAGAAAGATCTAAGTATTCAAGATTGCTCATGTTCCAAAATTGTCCGGGTGGAATGGCCGTTATATTGTTATGACTGACGCTTAACTCTTGCAGATTTTTTAATTTCGACGTCATCACAACGGGAAGATTGGGGATTCCGTTGTGATTTAACTGTAATCGTTGCAGCCGAGTGATATTGGACCACGGGAGCTTAGAGAGCGACCGTATTTGGTTGTTGTTTAATTGTAATTCTCGTAAGATTCTAAGATGTCCCAGCGCTACCGGGACCTCGCCAAACTGATTACCGCTGAGGTCCAGATACACCAGCTTCCGTTGGAATCGAAAGCCACTCTCCTCTATTTCATCGATTGTATTATTGGCCAATGACAGATATCTTATGTTTCTCAATCGCGAGATATCGGTCTTGCCGATGATCTTCAGCAGGTTGAAGTCAAACACAACGAGTCGGGTATTATTTCGTATAGTGTCAGGGATGGCATCCAACCCTTCGCCGGTGCAATCTACCCGTGACAGGATGGCATCACACTCACAAAAGTCCACGCAAACTTCCGGAATGGCCACACGACTATCTACCGGTTTTATAAACGCGTAGGCAACCCAGTGTACAATCGACATCAACCCGATTACTTCGTTATACGCTACATACATGGTGACAATTCAAGTAGTGTACCCGTCGTCATAAGATACAAACGTTATAAATTTCAACGAAAAGTGAGTGATGATGAAGAATAGTATAGCGGATGAACTGAAAATAACGAAGGTTAAGTTTCTGATAGTTATGACCCTTTGTTTTTTTGGTTGGGGGGATTTGTTTAGGATGACTTGATACACTTGCAATAGAAACAGCGATGAATTTTTACAGAGCAGGCGATGTATTAGTTTTTACAACGAATGAAATAGTGCATAAAGCAGTGTGCACATAATGTTTGTATTGTCAGTACCTGGCGTGTTCAACTGCATTGTCAATATGCTACAAAGTGATGTGAACGAGAACAGTCTGCCGCTCCTGGACTAATGCCGTCACTCAACTGATTCAGCAATCTCCTGATGGCATTCAGGGAAGCCTGAAAATACACAGAAAATAGAAAAAAATTATTAATTAGGACAAAATGTATTCTAATGTTTTCATTATACTTTAACACTTTCAAAACATACAAAACAAGATGTTTCAGAAACCTTTTTCCAAATTTCAAAGTCTATCCCAAGGATAACTGAACCAACACTAGGCATGTTAGTACTTATCCTAAAGTATTTCTCATGGTGATTCCACATAGGGTAATGAAATTTAAAAAAAATTGACATTTTGGAAACAATTTGTGACATTTTGGAAAGCCGTCTGGAAACGCCTGCCGCGTGGAAAGGTTTAATAATATGCAGCTTTCGTTAGGCGATGATGCATAATCAATACTCCAGTTTAAAATTGACGGGGACTGACTGTACGTCACACTTGTATGATGTATACAAGGAAGAGGGTTTTTTCCATCACGCATTGTACAAACAGTCATGCAAATGTGCTAATATGCTAAGTCGTCTCTGAAACGATCCACTCTGACCGATTTTCATCAGTCAGTATTTGTATACGTTACGTTATGCCAAAATAGGGAGCTTTCGATTTGCACGACGGATGAATCTAGGACGGTTGAATGACACTTTGAGTCAAGTGCGCATGCGACAACTTTGTCATCCGTCAATCCTCTAAAGTCTAAATGCTACAACACGTAAAGGGCCTAACAACCGTCGTGGTGACGACGGCAACGTTTTGTGTTTTACCGTCATAAAAGCATCCGTCGTGCAAATCGAAAGCTCCCTAATATCACTTTGACTCCGCCGTTAAAAAAGAAGTAAACAAAATACTTTTACGCTGAAGCACAGCGTATCAGTTCCGCAGTCCTATCTAGAAAAACCACACCATTTACCCGCGCTGCAACTATAGAGGTTATCTATGTTACGGATTATAGTAGATTCATAAATAATGGCCGGTCTTTTATTGATTGGGACCTATTCCATTTAAACGTTAGATGAACCACAATGGAGACCAATCACGACGATATCGGTTTCGTTTGACTATATATAGATGCTATTGTTTTCGCGGCGATACATGTATTGGACTTTAGGGCATAGAAGCAACGCATCCTCAAATAGCATCCATGTATGTTTGTACTTATATTAATGCATTCCTCATGGGGATTCTACATGAGCGGATGAATGTTGACATTTTTTAGATATGTTATGGCATTTTGGAACTGTCGTCTGCAGACGACTGCCGCGTGGAAAGTGTTATGGTCACTTGTTTGGTTGTTTGTTTGTTTGTTTGTTTGTTTGTTTGTGTCTGTTTTGTTTTGTCAAAGAACATACAACACACACCCCACATTGTATCTCTTGTTGGTAGGTATGTTGGGGTCGATGTATGTTTTTCTTTTGTTTATTCATCAAAATGTATAGTGGTCACTTTTCATGTGAGTATGTTCGATTAGTTCATTCCAGTAAAAGCAAAATAATGTTAAAGGTGTATGTTCCGATCACTTTTTTGGGGCTATGATTTTTTTTCATATCAAGATATTTTGATATCAGAAGAATCCCCATATTTTTCTCATTATGTCTGTAAAATCGTATGGCCAGAAATGGTCCATTTACATATTATAGGCTAAAATGTGGTGAATTACTGCCAAAGGTGATTAACCACCATGTCAGTTTGTGTACTACTCAATGGGCAATTTTGTTGTGACCTTGTGCTTCTAAAATAAGAACCATTGGAGTTACGCAGCTCAAACTTTGGAATGGGAGAGTTTTAAGGATGACCTTCCATGTAAAATAGAAAACATTAAGTTAAAAATCGGGCAGCAATCAGAACATCTACCTTTAAATCTGTTTTTCCGGATTTTGTTTCATAGATTACACTGAAATGTAATTATATTTCGAAAAGCGCTTAAATCTAAATATCTATTGACTAAAAGCTAATTGAATAAATGGTTATTATAAAAGTTTTTTATTGTTTGCTTTGTTCTAATTAAATCCTACTCATAGTCATATGTATTCGAGTAGAATATTGACTAAAACAAATTGACTGGCGAATACAAAAAACCAATGCAATCCCAGAGTCAGCCGAGCGCCGCAAATAATTATGATATATACCATTGATCCTCAAATATATCTATGGATATAGCCAAATCATGGCCAAATGGACGCAGTGTTGACAAATTGTATATTGACTACTTTACAAGCGGTAAAACGTTATTTCGTCATCCAAACATCGCCATGAATTATTATAGTATACCGCCCTCTAAGCATCTCTTCTTGCTATACAGTAAGAGAATTTCACATCACACCCCTTTTGAAACAGCAGTTTTACAGCAATAAATCTTTAGCGAAACCTATGTTTTTGAATACGACAGGCAATGGTAAGGATGTTCTAAACGAGAAATAATGCTGTTTCACTTTAATCATTTTAAACTATACTGATCTATTAATCATGATTTTCAAATAAATATAGTTCTTGAAATTTGAAAAATATAACAATACTAGGTATCTCACATGGTGCAGTACTTTGCGTGTGTATGAAGAAAACAACACATCACAATGGCGTATCCCGGGTAGGAAGGGACAGTTAACGCTTTCCACGCGGCCGGCTGTTATTTTACCAAATACAAAACAGATTTTTCAGAAACCTTTCCCAACTTTCAAGGTCTATTTCAAGGATTACTGACCCGATACTAGGTATGTTTGTACTTATTTCAATGCATTTCTCATGGTGATACCAAATATGGTAATGAAATACAATAATTTTGACATTTTTGAAACATTTTGTGAAATTTTGGAATGTCGTCTGCAGCTGCCTGCCGCGTGGAAAGTGTTAAGGTAGAACTCTAAATTCACTGTGTCATAGGCCTACTGAAAATGAATTCCAAATCTAATCTAGCTGATGCATGTGATCACAAACCTATCAATAACATTTTACATACGGGAATGCTGAATTTTATTTTGGTAGGTAGGTAGGTAGGATACCTTTAAGTGCAATTTCACTACTTCTTCAAAGGAATAAGAGGAATGTCCTTATTAACCATCAAAACTATTACGTGAACACGAGCCACTTTTATCAAAGGTAAATTACTATCATAATTGCAGTGCAGCAACCACATTAAACGGGTGAAACACCTATTTAACATAAATAAACATAAATTTAAACATAATTTTAAACCTTTTAAATTTTTAAATTTTAAAATTTAAAATTTTAAAAATAATTTTTCAAAATATTTTTGATTAAAGTGCAAAATTTAAACAAATTTAAACACCTATTTAAACATAAATAAGAAAATTATTAACGTTGTCGTTTACTTTTATGGACCTTATGACATTGTACATTCATAAATGTATCAATTACGATGGATTTTATGAGGCTTCTATCAGTTGAAATGAATAAATAAATAAATATAAAATTCAGAAGTATAGACCTTCCGGAAAAGGAGTCGTTACTCTGAGTTTCATTCCGATATAATATGGCAATCGTCAGACGACAGCCTGAATTTTCATAACAGTATGCCGTTTTCAGCATTGAGTACTTGATTCAAAGATAGTCTAACCATGAATTTGTGTTGATACATTTAAAAAAAAAATTAATGACTGATATTAAAATAAAGAAAAAGATACTATGATATTGAATAGACAAATGGAATAAGAAGTCGTTTGTAAGATTAAGTCAAGGCTCTTTGCGTACATATTTATTGTGGATATTGCGCAATCAGTTTTCATATATCTTTTTTTTTAAAAAGGGACTGAAATGTTAAACAAATATTACGAAAAGAGTATAAGAAAAAGCTTACCGTTCCCAATTAGTTGGAGAATCCAGTTGAATTTCAAGAAACATTCAGTAGGTGTAATCAGAATGCGTTTTAGATAAAGGATTCTCAGGTTAAAAGGTTATTAATTACAAAATGTATAACAATATTTCAAAAAGGTATAAAACATCTTTAGAAAATTTGGATGCGCCGTATAATAATTATGTAAACATGCATTTTAAGAACATGGATGATATTTTGGAAAGGGTCGGTAGTATATACATCAGAAATGGTAATCTACTTCCGGGTTATGAATTTGCAAAGGATTGTGGCAGATTTTGTATCACATATTGGTTGTTACTTTTAACCACATGGAAAACTTGTATTCTGACAACGTCCCCAATTGGGATTGCCTATGTTATATATAGTTGGCGTCTGAAACTTGGCATTGTTACGAGATTAAACTAATGCTTGTCATACTATTCAGTGTAGCCTACCTAAGTGGAATATTGAGTATTCTAAATGCATATTCCCATTTACGATATCCAGGGGGTTATTGGGCACTAACTGATTGTCAAACTATGAGACCCATTTTGGTAGGAATTTAACACACAACATAGTTTGAGTGCCTGATATGAGGCGAAGAATTTACAAGTTTTTTTGCCGAAAGTTACAACATCATCATGTGCAAGGGGTGCATATCAATGGATACTAGTTATCGCAGGTTAAAGTTTATTAAGGGAGGTTACACGTATTTAATATTCACTCACCCACAATTCTTTGCAACAAACCCCGCAAGCAGACCGGTTATAATTGTGTATAGAATAACTCAAATCCGAAATCAAAGATTATAAATAATTGATAACGGGACTGTTATAAACTGCTCACAAAAAGTTAGGAAACTTTTTTTAATCAAGTATATTTTTATCATTTATTACCCTCTTTCTATCTGTTATATATCAATGGAAAGCTGAAGTGTTTTTCTTTAAAATCATACCACATTTGCAATGATTACATGTTGCTGAACTTGGTCACATGAATGAGAATGAGGCAAAGTCACAAATCAAATGTGCCAAAATTACCGTTATCTGTGCTAAACAGTCAATAGGTAAAATGATCAATAATCAAACCGGTCATACTTGAGAACCATGAATGGTTTACACAAAGATTTGCACCAGTGAGCACAACCTACACAAGTAAACCCTCATCTCTTTAGAAAACCATTATTTGGGTATTTGCAAGACTGGGTTAACAATGACTCCAGGTGGAAGGTCATGAAGGTAAGTGATGAAAGGTTTAGGCCTACAACTTGTACATTTTTCTGAGACACGGTAAACGTTTTGCAGTTTCAATATGCCGCGTTTAACAGATGGAGAGAACCCGGTGCCATTACCTATTGACTGGTTAGCACAGATAACGGTAATTTTGGCACATTTGATTTGTGGCTTTGCCTCATTCTCATTCATGTGGCCAAGTCCAGCAACATGTCATCATTGCACATTTGGTATCATTTTAAAGAAGAACACTTCAGCTTTCCATTGATATGCAACATAATACAAGAGGGTAATAAATAATGAAAATACACTTGATTAAAAAAGTTTCCTTACTTTGTGTGAGCAGTTTATATTAATAAATGCATTCAAAGAGCCTGAACTATGAGAGAGCTTTTTCGTAAACAAAAAAAAGAAAAAAAGAAAGCCATTCAATATGAAACGCCAAAATGCTTTTGGTTGGTAATTTACTAAAGGTTTAAGACACATGCTGAAGAAAGGCCATTTCCTATATTAAGCAAACATAGGAAATGATAAATAACATGCTTTTAGAGTAATTGAAATTTGAGATCTACTCCGCCGAAATTAAATGTATTACGTTTCAGAAAGGGTCTATTACAAGCAAACATGCCTCTACATCGGCAGAATAAGCGAATGGTTTTTTTGTAATAAATTGATGTGTAAAGCAGCCGTATGTTGCTGCGTGATGTGTATGGATCAAACTCTGAAACTAAAAAAAAATGCAGGTACTTTGTTCTAAATTATGGTTTAGCAAATAATCATTGATGACGTGGGTGAAGCTTAGGTAGAGTTTGTCAATAAATGGCATGAAGGTTATTGTATGATTATAACAACTAACCGCGTACTGATATTCCCCTAAATGATTTTCATTATACTTTTGGCGACTTGTGACCAATTACATGAATAGACAAAGAAAATGGAGATAGGTAGTAATTTTATATGGTCTTGATATGTGAAAAGGGGTATTTTAAAAGTTTAAAAACAAAGAATATAGTCAAAAATCTCCAAGCTATACTCTCGGTAGCCTATATTAAAATGTTGATAATATTTCAATTTCAAGCTTAGAACAAACAGCTGGAGTGATAGGGGCTTGTGTAATGCAAAATTGGTGACACGACAAATAAAAATATATTTATCAGGAAAATGGTGGATAAAAATGTCAGAGCAGTGCCCTCCGTGGACGATGCAAATGAATATTGGTGTGAACAAAATATAATGCATTTATTTTAAAAAGAAGTAACAATATAATGAAATGAAAAATAAAACAACACTAAAATCTGAGACAAACTCAGATATCTAATGGAAATGAGCTATTCTGAAAGTAAACAACGTTGACTGAAATGGTTCTATTTAATTGTTAGCAAATCAAATATTTGACCTTCACGTTTAATATATTAAATAATAATAATAATAAATTAATAGCATACATCCAGTAATTCTAGGTCAAAATATATGTTTGCCATAGCATAAAGACAGAAAGTTGACAAATCAAATAATTACGGGAATAATTATTAGTTCGACAACCCGGTTTTTGGATTCATAATCCTTTAACAAAATAATTACTAAATCATTTATAATCCAACATTTCAATACATTCTTGATATATCTTTTCATGATAAAAGTTAGAGCAAAGAAATGAATTATTCATATTTCGAGTGAGGGCGTTGAGAAGTACGCCAGCTCGCCAGCCAATCACATCAGTGTATTGGGTCAATTTCCTACGCGCTCCGTCTGACATGCTTGTACTACGGGCTCTATTTAGTGATCGCGCAATGTCAAATTTGTAAACATCAGAATCCCCCGTCCAAATAATAGCAATTTGTGTTCATTCCGAGGTTGTCTGTGGCACTTGACAGCTGCAGACTTGTATTAGGCAGGCTGCGACTAAGTTGGCGTGACGTGAAAACGTACGTAATGTGTGTAGTATATACGTATTATAGTGTAAATCTAAGCTGGACTTCAGTCCTAGACTTAGCAGGTGGCCAAATTGTCCCACCGATTAAGTGGGCAAATATGACCACCAAGGCAAAATGCGTGATAAATTCACTATTTTTCATGTTTGAAATCCAAAATAATTGTTCCAACGGAGTAAAAATATGTTGGGGTAAGGTTTATGTTATATTTCCTGTTTGAATTAAGCAAATTCTGATACTGAGTTCTGCTAGGACTGGACTTAACTAGGTCCAGCTCTTTACCAATATCCGTTGGGAATCTCAAGGTTGAGATTTCTCCAACTTAAAGGCATATTATGTGATCTTTTCTAGATAGCGCCCTCTATTCATTATTTTTTTTAGAAAGTAGATTTTCTTGCAGATTAACATTTCTGATCATAAATCATACATACATTCCAAGTTACAGAGCGATACGATTCCTAATTACCTCAAAATCATGGTTTTAGAGTGAATTTAGAGTAAAAATATAAACTGTCGGAGTTATCCGACAGTTTATTTTCACTCTAAAATCACGATTTTGAAGTAATTAAGAATCGTATCGCCCTGTAACTTGGAATGTATGTACGATTTATGATCAGAAATGTAAATCTGCAAGAAAATCTTCTTTCAATTTTTTTTTCGATGTTGAGGGTGTTCCCTGGAAAGATCACATAATATACCTTTAACTCTATTCATCTGTCATCAAATGAACAAGGGTAAGCTAGATTACTATCCAGGGGTGAACTAGCCAAAGTGGACCTATGCCTTTTTTAGTTTATTTATTAAATTTATGTGTGTGTATTTTAAACTAGCTAGAACTGTTAACAATCTTTAAAATGTATATCAATCATGTTGTAAAACTAAAAGATGGAAAGCTAACATATTTTTTTATATTAGTTTACTAGATGTATTTCAGCCACTGGTGACTCTCAACAAAGGCTTTATATACATACAGTAAGTGCTCGTTCATCAGGTGCCAATGTAAACACAGTCCCCTGTGCTGTGGTCTAGCGGGTAATCCGATCGCTGCGACTGCGAGAGGGACTGGGTTCAAGACAGTGTATTTTCAAGGTCTTTGTTAATTTAATTCACACCAGTTTGTCAGAGTCTATATTATTCATATATTTTTGAAATGATACATGTAGTTATCACTTAGTAGCTATAAATAGATACAAATGCTGTAATCTGATTGGTTATTAAGCATTTGGCAACTAAGCAATATAAAAACGTATTACGTTGTAATTAACATTGCTAACAGGCGATATATCCCGTATTGCGTTGTTGGCAGATTGCTACAAGGACGATATATCCTGTATTGCGTTGTTGGCAGAATAACAACTCTGATTGGTTAAATTGAGATTTGGGTTGATCCATTATTATTTATTTTTATTTTTAGGGGTTATGATGGTGGTGGATCGGGGAAAAGGGTGAATGTAAGTGTTGGGTTATGGGTGTGCAAGGGAGGAGGAGAGGGGTTAATAAGATTTCTTTTTGGTGGTTCCCCGTATCATTTAGGTGATTCCCGGTGTTTTGGGTTCCAAGTTATTTAAGCGCTCACTGAGTATATGTCGGGGGTTGGGTAGTATAAGTGGAATAAGGAGGAGGGGTGTTGACAAAATGGCCCTCTTGGGTGGTCCTGAGCATCATTTTGGTGGTTCCCAGTGTTTTGGGTTCCAAGTTGTGTAAGTGCTCAATGAGGATATTTGTAGAGTTGGAATGAGTTGTGCTTAATAAGGTTGACAGAGTGACCCATTATGGTGGCTCCCTGTGTCATTATGGTGGTTCCCTGTGTCATTAAACAACTTGGAACCCCAAACACTGGGAACCACCAATATAAAACTGGGAACCACCAAAATAACACTGGGAACCACCAAAAAAGACAATTTATCAACCCCTTCCTAATTCATCATATACCTCCACCCAACATATATTTCTTGAACACTTAAACAACTTGGAACCCCAAACACTGGGAACCACAAAAATAACACTAGGAACCACCAAAAAAAGAGAATTTTTCAACCCCCTCCTTATTCACCATATACCCCCTCCCAACATATATTTCTTAAACACTTAAACAACTTGGAGCCCAAAACCACCTGGGAACCACCAAAATAACACTGGGAATCACCAAAAAAAAGACAATTTATCAACCCCTTCCTAATTCATCATATACCTCCACCCAACATATATTTCTTGAACACTTAAACAACTTGGAACCCCAAACACTGGGAACCACCAAAATTACACTGGAACCACCAAAAAGGCATGTTAACCCCCATCCCCTTCCAACCCATAATCCAAAACCTACCGCTACCCTATCCACCCATCACTACTTCCACCAACCCCTGAAAATGATAATGGATCAACCCAAATCTCTATTTAACCAATCAGAGCTGTTATTCTGCCAACAACGCAATACAGGATATATCGTCCTGGTAGCAATCTGCCAACAACGCAATACAGGATATATCGTCCTGGTAGCACATACATGTACAGGATATATTGGGGATTTCCTAAGTGATAAATTCGTTATCCCCTGTTTGATAACGCAATACGGTCGATACCTATGGTTGGGTGCCATATCACATTCGGCCTCCGGCCTCATGTGATATGGCGCCCAACCATAGGTATCTTCCTGTATTGCGTTATCAAACAGTGGATAACTAATAATATTTAAACATTACATAAAATGATACACTCACTATAAACAGTAACATCAGACAAAATCCTCAGGGTGGCTGTCTAATCCAGATTAATCCAACTTACATTCATGGAACTAATACTAGAATTTTTAAATAAGTCCACGACGCGCCTAACAAATTAGGCCAAATAAAAATAAAAACTAGTTTCTCGTCATAACTTTTGGAAAAAAGGAGGATGAAGTCACTTTAAAAAAGAAAGAAAAGTAAACATTGCAAAATCACCATTACCAGTGTAGTATTGCATGATTGGTTGCGTAACTTGAAGAGCATGAAGTCTTTGTAAAATCTTGTTATTTCATGGTTCGGGGTGGGGGGGGGGGGGGGCTGGTTTAACACTAAGCCTGCTTTAAGATGCTCATTGGACTAAAATAAATCTATTGCCAAGATGTCAGCTTTTTAAATATTTTAACAACAAAATTATTGAAAAAAAATAAATTATAGAATTCCTGACAAATGATGCGCGAGGGGACGAGAAACTGCTTTATTTTTTTACTTGGCCTAACAACACTATTGAAATATCAAGGCTTGTATCTAATCTATAAAGCGTATGGTGCATTACACAATCATGACAGTAAATTTGGGCAAAATCCTCAAATAAGTCTCGCATTATGATAGCAGTTGATACATAAAATGACATAGCTCATTTGGGCAATATTGTGTCCATGCCTATTCCATCAATATCTGAAAATGTATTTTACAGACAACCGTTCCCTTTTCGACCCAAAGCTTATACGTGGGAAGTATTAATTTATATGTATGCTAAAAGGGCCAGATGGTGCCAAGGTGGATGATTTAAAGGCATATCATGTGATTTTTTTCCAGGGGGCGCCCTCTATTCAGGATTTTTTTTAGAAAGTAGATTTTCTTGCAGATTTACATTTCTGATCATAAATCATGAATATATTCTGAGTTGCAGAAAAATCATGGTTTTAGTGTGAATTTAGAGTTATTTTCACCTCTTCTAGTCTTTAAACCGTGATTTTGAAGCAATCACGAATCACATAGCTCTGTATTAACTCAGAATATAAATGGTTTATGATCAGAAATTAAAATCTGCAAGGAAATCTACTTTCTAAAAAGAATTATGAATAGAGGGTGCCCCCTGGAAAGATCACATAATATGCCTTTAATTTGGGTTTTGAGAGTTACAACCCAGTTGGAACACGTCGGATGATGTCAGACACAATTTCCACAATAGATGATGGCACCCTAAGAATCAGCCCAGAGTTTGTTTGGAGAAATTTCGGGAATCCCGGGTCCCTGCCTTAAAAATAAAATTGAGTCCCGGGAGCAAATTTTCCCAATGGATCTTATGGTCTGTGCCGCCTGATTCCTATCAACTGTAAATAAAGACTGAGCCAATACTCTTTCCTGCCTAGGACAGTTTCTGACAGGAACAACTCCCACATTCAATCATCTAAATCAAAAACAAGACTATAATACTGTATTGCGCACACCACTCCCATCCCAAGTAGCGTTGAATAGAATTACTACAGATAGAGATAGTCAGATAGTATCATATGTCTATTTTGAGTTATAATTACTTTTTATATTCTAATTGAAACCATGCCAAAATTTACCCAGCTCTAGATAGAAAATATGCTTGCATTCCACTTGGACATCTGCAGTAGCTCTAAAATGCCCAAAAATGTATGGCTATGGTTTGGACACATTGGCCAGCTCTATCATGTTTTCACCCAGGGTAGGGGCATTCAGGTATTTGTAATCGATTATCTGTGTGAATGAAAACACAGATTAAGGTGTGTTTTTTTACCACAACGCGGGGCCTGTGTTTATAATAGGTATCACAATTTCCAATTTCTGAGAATAAGGGTGTGTTTTTCAACCCCGAAACCAGGAAAGGGTTCAAATGAATCCAACCATGATAATGAAATTGACCATTTTGGAAAAAATTATAAAAAACACTTTTTTTGACCCATTTTAGGTCCAAAAAATGGTCAATTCCATGTTCATGGTTGGGTTCATTGAACCCTTTTCTTTAAGAAAGTGTCCAAAAAGTGCCAACATTATTTTTTTCCAAAATGGTCAATTTCATGATCATGGTTGGATTCATTGAACCCTTTCCTGAGAAAAAAATGTATACTTTTATACAGATCAAATGAATAATGAAGAAGTTGCGGCAGTTTTACGGAGGCTATACCGAAGGTGCATAGCCCCTTAAGGTCGTATATTATTTGACTTTGAAACAAAATCCAATTTTTTATTTTGTTTTTCCTTTGGATTTTTGTTGTTGTTGTTGTTGATTTTTTGGGGAAAAAAATGAAAAAAATGACAACGTCAGGACTGCTGTACACAATTGGTCAGACGTGGACAAACAAACCTTTTTTTGTGTTGCCTTATAAACATCTATCATCCTATAACTGCAATTCTAAATTGCATTCAAAACCCAGCATACCGCATTTCAATCAATTTCCAATAAACTTTTGTTATATTAAATCAAGCCTAGACATGTTGATGCATTTTGTGACCTTTCTTCATAAAAACTTCTGAGTGTAACAAAATATGTTCATGGTTGGGTTCATTGAACCCTTTTCTTTAAGAAAGTGTCCAAAAAGTGCCAAAATTATTTTTTTCCAAAATGGTCAATTTCATGATCATGGTTGGATTCATTGAACCCTTTCCTGAAAAAAAATGTATACTTTTTTATACAGATCAAATGAATAATGAAGAAGTTGCGGCAGTTTTACGGAGGCTATACCGAAGGTGCACAGCCCCTTAAGGTCGTATATTATTTGAATTTGAAACAAAATCCAATTTTTTATTTTGTTTTTCCTTTGGATTTTTGTTGTTGTTGTTGTTGATTTTTGGGGGAAAAAAATGAAAAAAATGACAACGTCAGGACTGCTGTACACAATTGGTCAGACGTGGACAAACAAACCTTTTTTGTGTTGCCTTATAAACATCTATCATCCTATAACTGCAAGTCTAAATTGCATTCAAAACCCAGCATACCGTATTTCAATCAATTTCCAATAAACTTTTGTTATATTAAATCAAGCCTAGACATGTTGATGCATTTTATGACCTTTCTTCATAAAAACTTCTGAGTGTAACAAAATTACATACCGTAGGTATTGTGACAGGATCTGATGTGTGGGCGTGTTCGCACAGTTCGTTTATTTGGTGTTGTTTTCGAGAATGCATCTAACGGGTTGTACGAGTCAGGAATGTATGATCAAATCATGACCCGGGGGGGGGGGGGGGGGGGGGGCACTGACATTGGAAAAGGGTATAGCTATGTGCCGTGCTGAAGACCCCCCTTTTCACCCTCTGCTGCTAGCTCTTATGACCCCCTTTTGAGCCTGCATCAGTTCTTAAGACCCCAATTTTATTGAAAAATCGTGAAATTTTGCGTTCCAAAGCCCCAATTCTTTGAAAATTTTGCTTCTGAAACCAAAAAAAGAAGAAAATTTGCATTCTTGCTAATCAAAATTGAACTATAGGCCAGTTCTCAAGACCTACTTTTTTGAAAAAATCAGTTCCTAAGAACCTATTTTTCGTCATAAAATCCACTCAGTTCAGTTCTGTAGCCCCCCTTTTTGAGATCCTGGGCGGCACACCCATACTCCCAAAAAAGTCGAGTGTCCCCCCCCGGAATCATGACTCGCATCATATAAGCCTGTCAGGAATATTTAGCTCTAGAATTTGTCAAATAATGTGTCAGCTTACAGGCACTACTTTACAATATGAGGTTTAAAATATAAAATGAAACCTCGACACGAACCACAGATTGTCAGACCTTCTTGCAAATTTCAGGGACATACAGGGCGAGTCAAAAAAACTGCAATAGTGGAAAGAAGCCATTTTGTTTTCAAACCAAGTTGAATTTTAAAACTTAATTGTTAAACGTTGCAAGAATGAAATATTTGATCCGAACTTTGTGTGAAACAATGAAGTTGATCGCATTTTCCTGTTTGTCTTTGGTGACCCTCTTAGCTGCTAAACCTAATTTACATGATTGTCCACAAGCACAGTGATTTTCAATTGAAATTGCACACATTGCATTTTCATATTTGAATATCCCGCCAACTAAAAATTGGAAAATTTCAAGTTTTTTATTCAAACTTAGAACATTATAAGCATTTCATAACATGGGTAGGGTAAATTGATTATGTTAACTGACATGTAAACAAGAAAGGATGCATTACATTCCAATAACATCACAAATGTATTCAAATTTGAATGAAAGACACATTTTGCGATCTTATGAATGTTTGGGTATCTCGTGGATAAACGTGTGACATGGGTGCACAGGTAAACAATTTCACCAAAGACAAACGGAAAATGATATTGACTTCATTTTTTCAAAAAAGATTAAGTAAAAAATAAAGGTATTGTTTAATATTACGTTAAGAAATAAGTGGCAGGAACCCTCAAAGTGCATTAAAAAAACCCTAAAAACCATTAAGCAGGCCTCTGGACCCTATGCCGTGATCCACTTCACTTCGTTCGCTACACTTACTCTGTTCGCCGTCAGTAAAATTAGCCGGCACTCAAAATGTTCTAGCTACATCCCTGCAAAATGTCAATGTGCAAATGAATACCGACCAATATTTCCAAAATGTTTTTTTTAAATTGTTCCAATTTCTTTTTTGATTTTTGTGATTTTTTCCTGTCATTTTGAATTTTTAAAAACCCAGTCTGACCGACTGACCGACCCAACCATGAGAAGTCCATCCATCCGTCCGTAGAACATGTGTTTTTTTCATCACCTTATTGTTATAACCTCCGGTAATGACCAAAGAGGATTTTAAAGACACTGCACCACAATGCATTGCGTTTTTGCAAAATACCCTAAGGCCAAAAAAAATAGTTGTGTTGTCCTCAGCGACAGACCCTAAAATTGTAAAAACTAGGGCCGCATTTTTTTTTTTAATTTAAAAAAAGAAAATTGTTATTTTTTTTAGATTTAAATTTGATTAAAAGTGTCTAAATGTTACTATTTCTTGCTTGAAATGAATAAGTAACCCCAAATACATGTTTTTTAGACTATTGTCACACTAGAAACATTAGTTAAATTGACATATGGGCTTATACCAATTTTGTCTTGACATAAACCATATATTTTTCAGCCCCCCCCCCCAAAAAAAAAAAAAAAATGAAAAAAAATTGTGAAAAAAATTGTGAAAAAAAGAAAAAGAAAAAAAAGAAGAAGATTTCCAACCGACTGACCGATTTTAAATTTTTGGCACTTGAGGGCAACACAACATTTTTTTTTGTGGCCTAATTCTGGTTTCCAATTTGTCTCAGTCAGTTCCCATTGACAAATGCACACAATCATGGTTTCATAGCGCTTTCATCGTTGGAGCTCTTATAGGTTCTAGTTTACATCAATGAATAGATTAGTTATCAGTGTTCCTTTTTCTTATTTCTAAAACTGCTTATTTCTAAAGCTCGACAAATGCATCGTGTGAAAAAAGCTTTAGTTGGCTGTCGTTCTCGCAATGCATCATGGGAAGACCATAAAATCTTCTTTGGGTAATGAAAGGGTGTCATGCAATGATTGTATTAAGGGCCTTCTGTGTCATCATCGCAAGGTGCATGGGCACATGTGTATTTTAACCAGAGACTCATTGATTCTTCTTAGACCTTATGGTGCCAATGCCAGTTAGTCACATTTTAGTAACTCACACTATATTTTGAGGAAGTGATTAGGCCAAACAAAGAAGAAGGTCTGTCTCAGAAGCCCGCCCGCATTGGTATGTGAAATGAGCTACGGCGCGTAGGTCTATGCGCTGGGGGCTAAAACACTTTTTTTTTTTTAAATTTTTTTAAATTTTTTAATTTAAATTTTTTTTTAAACAAGTTCTCTGTAAGCTTGGATAAGCAAAAAATAAAATAATAATAGCAACAAAAAAAAAAAAATTGCATACCTCATAGCCTACTAACAAGACTAGGCACGCCTAGTAGAGCTGGTCGGATATTTGAATGTTAAAAAATGTTTTTGTATTGTAATATGGCAGAAATAATTTGGAAAGTGGTGTTATGGTACTAATTTTTTTAACTGGAAAATATGATTGACTTTATTTGTTCACACAAAGTTACTTACACATAGGCCTATGTTATTCTTAGGGAGTGTTCATAAATACTTTGGTGGTGGAGGTTGGAAATATTTGAGCTTTGGACATATTTTTTTCTTGATCACCCCAAACAGCGTTATTTTTTTTCTTGATCCCCCTTTTTCGTTGATTGTTTTTCTTGATCCCCCTGTATATCCAATTAATCAAGCAATAGTAGATTTGACTGCTCCCGAAGCATTTCTTTCTGATCCTCCCTCCATTTTTTCCACCCCCCCCCCATGAATAATAAATTAATTTGGACAATCCACTGAATAATTTTGATGAATGTTGTGGAATTCTGAGACCTTTTTGCCTTTGTCATGACAGAGAAAGTATTATGATGTTATAACCCCCCATAAATAACGAAGCATTTCTTTCTGATCCTCCCTCCATTTTTCCAACCCCCCTAAATAATAAATTCATTTGGACAATCCACTAAATAATTTTGATGAATGTTGTGGAATTCTGAGACCTTTTTGCCTTTGTCATGACAGAGAAAGTATTATGATGTTATAACCCCCCCCCCCCCCATAAATATATTTATAATGAACACTCCCTTTGGTTTGAAAAGGTAAACAATTTCATTTTGGTTTAGAAAACATAATGGGCCTCTTTTGACTATAAAGTAAGTACATGTAGGACAGTATTTTTACTCTAGGGAAACTTATCCAGTAAACGAAATACTAATTTAATGAAAGGGAACACCGTTTTCGGTTCGTCACATATTCTAGCCCCCGTGCAATCAGGCCTGTACGCATGCTGTGTCAGCCTGAACACACTTTAACTCTTTACCTGACATAGACGCATTAATGCGTCAACAGGACCTTTTTACGTTTTACCCTATAACTTGTTAACCAAACACCGGAAGTATAGCAAACTATACCTTTTTGGAATCCTTGTGCTCAGCCGAACAATTTGGTATGTCTTTTAGTGTAAGTCCGGTATCGTTGAAATTTTCACAAAAGTGTCCGGCCATTCATAAGCTTTCAGAATATATAGTTTTACTACCTTACAGAGTCTCATATTCAAATTATAAGTTGATATTTACATGCATGTGCAAATTCACAATTTCTTCAAAAATTAATTTGTCAGGGAAAGAGTTAAAAGCATAGGGGAAAATAAGCTTATTAAAATTAAAAGATGACTGATTAGATCGCGTACTTTAACTTTATAATCTCACCTTTTTATGTTCCCATAGTAATCCTTAAGTTACATTTAACAGTCAGGCAACTTATTATAGTCTTTAAATGGTCACATTCTGTGTATTTTGTTTGTAAATGTGATTTGTAAACTAAATGGTCCCGATATTTTGTACGATGTATGATCCCCGTCCTCAAGGGGGGTTGCCATCTCATTGGGCTAAATCATATTGAAGGGCTTCACCTAGACTGTAACTCTCAGCCGCCCTCTTATGTCGCTATCTTGCAGGCTCCGATAGCGTCCGTACGGTACTATTGATGACTGGGGGATGTAACCTAGGGTTCGCCGCCATAATCATTTGGGCTAATTGCGAGAACGACGGCAACACGGAACAAAGAGGCCGTGACTCAGTGACTCAGTAAGTCAGTTAGTTTTGCTCTCACAGGCTGTTCGTTACCGACCAGCAAAAATAAAAATAAAAATATTGCACAGCACCTAGCTTTTTTGCACAATGTTTCTGAGACAGACTTTCTTCTTTGTTCGGCCTTAGAATTTGCTTATTTTGAGGAAGTGATCAGAATTTACCCTACTTAAACATAAAGTGACATATACTACATACATGTAGCAGTGCATTGGATATAACTTTGAATGTTTCCTCTGGCAGTATGCACATACAGCGTAAGCTAATATTACATTAACTGATGCTATTACTGATCAGTTGATGATATTACTGACCATATGGATATAGAGTCCTATATTATATACAAGTATGCATTTCATGATTGACAATGTCTGTTATATTACATACACCCCTACATACATACAAGTTTTTTATAAAGCGCCATTTCATTTAGATCACGGCGCTGCAACATCCAGGCAGCTGCTAATTCAGCGCCAAGTTGCACACAAACAGAGACAGACAATAGACGATGAGTTCCTGAAACCTAGGAATATGTGTGTATAAACACAGACCGGGATGATCCCCTACTCTTTACGAAGGAGTCTGTGACCTTTTTTAACGTGCTCGGGTATTGCTCTTCCGATGCATGGGACCACCATTTCTATGTGACTTCCGAACCATGAGGTAATTGAGACTAAGTACCTTGCCCAAGGATACAAACATGTTGGCCATAGCGGGGCTAGAACTCACAACCTTTTGTATCGTGAGATCTGCGTGCTATCCACTACACCACACATGCTACTCTTTGTTACAATGCAGGAGTAAAAAACACTTTTGTGTGTGTGTAATTTTGAATTAGAAAAACCCCAGCCTGACCGTCCAACCCAACCCGAGAGGTCCGTCCCGTCTGCCCGTATAACATGGTGGTTTTTTGTCATCGCCTTAATTAATTGTTATAACCACCGCTAGTGAAAGGGTGTCATTCGGTATGTGGATTGCGGACGCTCTGTGCTATAATAGACAATTGTTATTCCAGGTTGTAACATAGCCTTTGGGTAATGTCAAATAATTTAAAGTGCAGAAACACACACAATACGATCAGGTAATAAGTATAACACTTTCCACGCGGCTATCAGTTTTACCATACAAAAACAGATTTGTTGGAACCCTTTCCCAAATTTCAAAGTGTATCTCAAGGATTACTGAACCAATACTAGGCATGTTTGTACTTATGTTAATGCAATTATCATGGGGATTCCAAATATAGTAATGAAATTCAATAGTTTTGACATTTTTGAAACATTTTGTGAAATTTTGGAATGTCGTCTGCAGCCGCCTGCCACATGGAAAGTGTTTACTGTGAAAGTGTTTACTGTGTATCTGTTTTTGCCAAATACGGATGCAATATTCAGTTAAAGGTAGATGACCCGATCACATTCCGATTTTCAACTTGAAGTTTTCTATTCTACATGAAAGGTCATCCTTAAAAAAGTCGTGTTCCAAAGTTTGAGTTGCATAGCTCTAATGGTTCTTATTTTAAGATGCTGTGAACTGTACCCATTGAGTAGTACACAAACTATATCGGTGGTATACCACCATTCGCGGTAATTCGACGTTATTTCATCGATTTCTCCGTAATTATACCGATTTAGGCCGTCAAATTTCAGTATGATGATGAGAAAAATACGAGCTTTCATATGATATGAAAATCTCCGTATGTTTGAAATAATTCTGTGTTACGAAAATGTGATCGGGTCATCTACCTTTAAGCATATTTTAATGCATTTATCATGGCGATTCCAAATATGGTAATGAAATTCAATAGTTTTGACATTTTTGAAACATTTTGTGAAATGTTGGAATGTCGTCTGCAGCCGCCTGCCACATGGAAAGTGTTAACTGTGAATCTGTTTTTGCCAAATACGCGATGCAATAATCAGTTCATCAGGTAGTATTATGCACACACCTGTTTCTTTTGCAAACTAGACAGGGTAGCGAGTATGTGTTTTCTGCAATGATGCACTATTTGTTTACCAGGGATGATACAATGATACTCAGTGTATTAGTAACTTCTGGAAAACAAAACAGAATATACCTAATATTGGATTATAATATGTGCCAATTTGTTATATTAACAAATTTGGTTCTTATACACACAAAAAAACATAAGTTTGTAACATAAATAGCTTAGGGCGACAAAAAAAGTTGAAAGAAGCACATAACAATAAAGAAAGATGAAAACGTGTTTTTGAGTAGTATATGCTTGTTTAAAAATCAAAAATCAAAAAAATCAAATCAAAAAAAAAAAATCTTTAAAGCGTGTTTTTGTGCAGTAAATTTTATTTTCAAAAAAAGTATTTGCCTTATACTGCTCTAAATGTACATAATTTGTTTTCTTTCTTTTTCACTTAACTGCAGTTTGTGTGAAGAGATATTGGAATAATATACCAGGTGAGTGCAGAACTTTTGTACAATAATTCCCATTGGTCAATTACATGATATAATCATTTTGATGACCAATTACAGTTTTGCTTATAAATATTTAATGCTAATATTTTTAAAAATTGTAAATATTCTAACGATGTCTGCGATTGGCACAATATTTGACTCATTATAAATTTCAACCAATCGGCAGGTAGTTCTCAGGGGGTTAAAGAAGCATAATGTTCTTCACTGCACGCAGCTCTTCTTAACCCTGTAACTCTAAGGCTGTGTGTGTGCAAGTCTGAGGTTCTAGCGACTTTATAGCTATATCAAGTCAGGTTAAACACTTTTAAGAGTTTTTTTCTCACAAGTTGAAGGCGAGGTGATCGAGCGGTACAAGATTGTAGCAGTGTCGGGTTCTGTAGTGTATGTTAGGGTTAAGAAGCGTGTAGGCTAATTATTTATGAGACTGATCTATCCCTGATTTGGTAATTGATATACAACGCGATTGGATTTTGCTAAACCATCATTCTAATTATATAAACCTCTTAGGATCGATTGCCAAGTGGATCTATTCTCCCCAGCGGAATTCAAAAGACTAGCTCCAATCAAGTAGATCCATTGTGAAATCCTTATAAATGAAATTAAAGGCATAGGGATGGTTACTCATTAAAGGGACATTAAAGGTAGATGACCCGATCACATTTTCGTAACACAGAATTATTTCAAACATACGGAGATTTTCATATCATATGAAAGCTCGTATTTTTCTCATCATCATACTGAAATTTGACGGCCTAGATCGGTATAATTACGGAGAAATCGATGAAATAACGTTGAATTACCGCGAATGGTGGTATACCACCGATATAGTTTGTGTACAACTCAATGAGTACAGTTCACGGCATCTTGTGCGTCTAAAATAAGAACCATTAGAGCTATGCAACTCAAACTTTGGAACACGACTTTTTTAAGGATGACCTTTCATGTAGAATAGAAAACTTCAAGTTGAAAATCGGAATATGATCGGGTCATCTACCTTTAAGTGGTGTTGACATTTTTTATTTATTTTTTATTTACTTCAGAATTCAAGATGAATATTAAAAATTGACATTGTTGTTGTTTCTACTAACAAAAATACAGCAAAACTTGATTAAAACAATACCATCGATATTTATTGAAAAACGCCCTCTATGCAAATATGGTTCGCGATATTTATCACGCGTGCTGCAGGGGGATACTGTCTCACGTAATATGCTAATCTAGCAGAGATCAGCATTTTTGAATCAACGTTTTGTTGTACAAAGAGGGCTGATTTTTCTTAATCCTTATAGGTGTAAGTTCATGCATGTAATACAATTGTAAAAATATACAAATCCCAGTTTTTATCATATATTTTTGTAATTGAGGGCGCTGCCTCCACCACATCTCTTAATGCCCCTTTAATTACAGCACTTAGTAAAAAAATGATTTTTGAAAGCAAATAGAACCCAATCATCCATCAAGCACCTGATTTCAAAGCAATCAAGTTCTAACAAGAGGTCTAATTTTATCACCGAAATCGGTACAACCATATGGCAAGGGACCACGAGTAATGTTAAGAATAATTACAACAGAACAAAGCCTTTTTATACGCAGTGACGTATTTCAAACAGTGTTGCCAACTGAATTTGTCCCAAACCACAGCGTACATGCCTTCTAGGCCGCCGCTCATGACGAAAAAAGTAGCCCAATTTTCGTCAAGCCCATACAAAATACATGTCTATAACTTTTTACAGGCCGCATAGCACCCGTTTTTTGCCATGACACAAGGATAAAAAGTAGCCCAATTCCCGGGGTTGGCAACACTCAATTCAAAGTGAAGGAGTAGAACAAGAATGGTACCTGATCAAGAGGGTCATATGAAAAGCAGAGCGTATCATAACATCAAAACTAAAAATCTGTGAACGATACTGACCGAATATTTTAGATGCACAATTTGACAGCTATGCACAAGACAGGATTAGACAAGTAAAACCACCCTTACCAAAGATGAATACAAGTTTTGTATTCATTTTGTATTCAAGTTGTATTCCTGGGGTAAATTTGATCAAATAAGTGGGTTCGAATATATTCATCTTGAGGAATATAAAAAGGAGTATGGCGAATAAAACATAGATGTATTCCTGAGAAGAATACAACATAGGATGTATTCGTGATACCTATAGCATGGTTGAGGAATACAAAGCACACATAGTTCAAGGGAGCTATTTGCCATAAGTTATTGTGAAATAACTTGAAGTAATTCATGACTAATTGTAGACATCTATACCATCATGGCTGAGAACCTTACACATGCAAGGTTTGAAGGAAATTAATCAGTATGTAGGCATCCATATTCCATATATCTTATTTAAGTTATTTGTGGTTTTTGAAAGCATAAATACTTATTAACGTTGACCACTGGGCAGCTTTCCACTGGTTTAAGTCTCTTATTGTGAAAATGAAATCTTCCTGCAATTAAGATTGTTGTTCAGTGCAACTGGCTTGAATTATTCCATGGGATATGTCCTCTCTAGTACTAGTAGTGTGAGGATGCTTGGGCTTTTGTGAAGAAGTTTGATGGATTCATCTCATTGATCTCTGGTAGAATCTTGAATGTCTGAAACCTATTTCTTAACCCTTATTCACACAGCTATGTTTTTGTGTGTATCAGGGGAGGGGGAAAAAGTACCATTTTTTTTAACCCGCAAAAATCACCGAGCACCCCCGAGATTCGATCCCGGGACCATCCGCACCCCAGTCTGTGCCGCTATCAACTGAGCTAACTCCCCAGCGCATATGCGGGCACAAACTTCGTGCCCACATATGCCTGCGATAGGTGACGTAATCGAGCCAATGCAGCAGCACGCGCGTGGAGATTTTTTGGATGATTTTGTATGGTGTAGTGGGGTTAGGGTTATGTTCAGTATAAGTAATGACTATTAACTATTCTTGTGCAATGATTTTCAGATAGTACTTCCCCTCGTCTTGGTTCAGCCCCAATTTCCTTGCATGTGTAACGTCGTCATCACAGGATATAGCCAGACAAGCGTATCACTTAGCAACTGGTCTCTTTATGATATAGACGTCTGCTAGCGTCATCGGGAGACTAATACAACCCAGTGTGGGTTGAACAAGAAAAACTATGAGTCACTGAAGCATCCATGGTAAGTGTACTTTTATTTCTCTAAAATTGTTATTGTAGGAATAGGCATGGGAAAGAGTACCTTTGGTTGGAATTGGCTGATATGGCATGATTAGCTCATGAATAGTTATCAGGTGTATTAAGCTAAATATTTCGAGGGCTCAGAACCACAAGGCATTATCTACATTTTGACCATTTTGAAAAAAAGACTATTGAAGATTTTTAAACACATTGGGGAGATGGAGATGAGGCCTTGTGATACTGGCTATAACTTTGAATGGGGTTGTGTTATGCAGATAAGGCTGTGTTACTGGAAAGAGAATTTCTTTCTGAACATTTTGATACCAAAATTTCATTTTTGAAAAAATGGAGATGAGGCCTTGTGTTTCTGAGCCTTCAATTTGACCTTTAACCTTCAGTACCCGCTATTTGCATTCACATTATTTGATCACAATTTTAAACAAAGCTGCTAAATCAAGAATGGTACCAGTGCATCTATTTTTACAACATTCAATGCACATTTTTGATGGGAATTCATCTATATGTTGCAAGCTCTTCTCAAAAGGTAAGTATAACACTAAATAGAGCATTTCATTTTGTTTCATAGACATCTGACATCTTTAGAAAACCGGAAGAAAAAACTCAACGCAACAATCAAATCCAACATGGATCCCAGTGGAAGCTTCGAAAAGAAGAAGCGTAAAACAACCAGCCAATCAGATGAAGGTCAAGAGAGCAGCGGCGTGTCCAAGCGTAAAAGACATGTTCTGATAGGTTGTACGGGAAGTGTGGCATCCGTCAAAGTTCCGATTTTGGTTCAGGAGTTGCTGAAAACGGGTAATGTAAGTTTCAGTAGATTCATAGTGAGCTCTATCTTATTTATCGTCCCCCGTACAGAATAAACCGTATACTATTATAATGACACATTTTAATTATTACGAGCATGCGCACATCAGTAACGGAATGATACATAAGACATTGCCTTATAGATTTAATTGCCTTTAATAGTGTACTTTGTTTCAGATATTTGTAAAACAGATATTTTGTAGTTTGCACAAATAACATCAGCCTGATATAATAGTTTGCAGTCTCCAAGTCTCAACACAGTAAGTTGTAAATGCAAGTTCCTTGAAATTGATTGATTTTATTTCTTTAGACCAAACAATATCGTCAGTCAAATCGGCAGTATTGTTTAAGCCAGTTAAGATTGGTTTGGTGAATCGCAAAACAGACTACAGACAGTATGTATATAATTTGTTTAAAATTTTCGAGATAAAACGATTCCTAGTAAATGTAGTGAAAACAAAATCAGATTAGTGTCAATGATCTAATGTGTTATTTCAATGGTTTCCCAATCTATTAAAAACAAAACAAGCATGCATTACTGTTTTATGTCCTGGCATTGAAAAGTCTTTTTGAACATATCAAATAATTCTCTTATTGAAATAGTGCAAAGGACTGATACTGTGAATGTCTCGCTCTGTATTATTTACAAGTTTTAAAATCAAGCAGATATTATAATTGTCTATAACAATATATGTTATAAAATATGAATCATGACGTTGTTAAAGTGCAAAGACACAAACTTCATACATTGTACACACACTGCAAATCATGCCATCTATTATTTACGACACTGAATAAAATCTTACAATGTACTCACAAAGACTGTCATAATTTCTCACGTGCAAATTGAAACACCCAAATGCATAAAACGCTGCTTTATAGAGAACTGCCAGTGCGTTCTAACTTAAGACTGCTCGTTATCTGATTGGTTTACTACACTACTGCACATCCTCTCGCTATCGCAGTTTTAGAGTGTATAAACACAACTGGTATTAAATGACCCCGGTACTTTTAAACGTGACCCTCGAACTAATTGCATTAAGTATCCTCATATCATGTCGGCAGATCCGATATATTCTTGCTCTGCTTTTATGACAGGCTGCCTGAACCCTCAAGCAGGCCAGTGCACGTCTATTAACGATACCAAAGCTATACCAGTGACATCGGCTACTAGCTGCGCTAAACTGTTTCCTTTCGGTACTGTGGCTCGTATTATGTCGGTTTGATGCCCCTAACGATAACCTGATATCCTGTATTTATATAGTTCCATCACAACATATCCATTCTAACTGCGAGCCGCGACGAGGCTGGTGGATAGGCAAAACGCAAACTTCTCGAGAACATAACCTAAGCAAACAGGTGCACCAGATAACATCAAAATGCTCGACGCAACGAGTCGGGAAGTCTCCTCTCTTTTGTTCGCAATTGTGTCGCATGCTCAATTCACTCGTTAATATTGATGAAACTGACAAACTAACAGTAAGGGAAAGGTGTAAGAAGTCGCTTCTGTGGTGTGATAAATTGGCACAACGTCATGAAAGTTTGAAAATATGACACTTATGAGTATTTTGACAAAAACAGGTGTGCGCATAATCTCTGTGCAATCGGTGTGTGTATGCATATGTATTCAAATGATTGCCATAAAGAATACTGTAAAATTGGACTTTTTTTTTTGCTACATTTATTTTCACGCTTTTCGCTCTCAACACAGCTACCGCGAAAATAATAACACATGAATATATATTTTTTGCGTAACGGTCTATGTGATGAAGCTACAATTCCCAAACACAAAACAGATCAAAATCGACAGTGCGCGAAAAATTAATCACGCGAAAATTACCATTTTTACAGAACACAGTTATGGTACATCTACCTCCAGTATATCTAGCACTTGTGCATTAGTTCTCATCAAATTTAAAACAACTCATCAGTGTCTTGAACTCATTTTCATTCACAGCACTTCTATTTCAATCAACATATATCCAGATTTTACATGCTACATGTTGTGTACTCATAGAGCAGTTACAAAGCTTGCAGCGAGCACATTTTCGCAATAGCGTAGGTTAAATCATGTTGACTGAGTTAGTAAAGTGAATACCTGGATTCCGGGAACGGTAAACTATTGACTGCCTGATTCAATAAAACAAGTATCTGTGACCGATACGGATATTGTGTATGCTATCGATATTATGTAACAAGAAACAATTTTGAGAAATTAATATTTCAGGGTTTTCTTCTAAACCTATACGTGATTCAGGCTAGTGTAAACTAGGGCTAAAATGTATCTAGGCCAGGGCTTCTCAACTGGTCACACACGTGCCAAATGTTGCACTTTGAGCAATGGTGGTTGGTGTTGGGACTCTTCAAAAATATAAAGAAATACATAAGAAAATGGGTGCATTTGGCACTTCATACATTTGATCTCATGATTGTGGCACTCAGTTAAATAATGTTGAGAACCCCTGATCTAGGCTATGTTCAGGAGTAGAACTCTAGACAATTGGATACATGTGGGGAACAGGTGTGGTTATACAGCTCTTAAGGGGTAGGTGACATGCAGGGGTAGCATTAAGGCCCAAAAGTCGGTGTGGGAGGTGTCTATATGTTTACCTCAGAGCATGCAAAGAAGAAAAAAATTGGGGGTGGGGGAGGGGGAGCTACAATATATTTGCGGAGGGGAATAATATTGTGGCCATATAGCGACCATAGGCTACAGGCCCAACAGTTGCAGGGTTTGATTTCACCCAGAGCTTTCTAAAAGTCACAATATGAGGGGTTAATGCTTAGACTGGGTCCCCGCGTCCCTCTATATATGGCCGCCATCTTTAAAAATGGCGGACCAAAATGAGGGACTGGGAAAATAGTACGTCCAAAAAGTGTGCGGTTTTGTCCAAAAAGTGTGCGGTTTTGTCGTGGAATTCCACGACAACTTTGCGAATGTATGCATGTACCAATACCGAGCATGCACATTTGTACACAGCAACAACAGAAATAACACATGATTGGTCCAATTCAAAGGCAGTGCATCGAACAATCGTCACGCTGCGCCACAGGGAGGCAAATGGAGCGTCCTATCGCGTCACATGGTGTACAACGCTGCATGAAACTACCGGCGCACTATGGCATATCTGCTGCGTGAATAAGCTCATGTTTATTCACAAGTTTATCAGCGCACACTTTTGGAACTGTATTTTTTCTAGTCTTCACATTTGAGCACCCTCACAGGGGCCTATTTAAAATAGGGAAGACGTGAGGATTGAGTCTAGGTTAATGCTACCCCTGGTGACATTATAACGTGTAAAGCTTAATACACACCACCTGCTTTTTATATATTACACCTTTATACAGAAAAAGTGAAAAACCTGCGCTTTAATATTCACTCCCACCCATTTTCTTATGAAATGCGTCCTTAAAACATAAAAAAGTTATAACCCCCACCCACTCTTTATGAAAATGTCAGATTTTCAATTCAACACCCACAGTTTGTCACTACATGTCTCATGCAGTGTTAAGTCTCAGATTGTTTATCAACTGCAAGACCTGTGCTGTGTGAAAAAGTTCATCGTGTGCAGATCGAGTGTGTGTTGTAACAGCCAACGCGTATATACCAAAATAAATTGCTCTTAAAGGCTATCGGTGTTTTTTTGGAATAATTAAAATGGTCAGCAACTGATACGTATCGCGAAACAAGCAATTACTCGTAGTTCTTTTGTATTTGAGATGCTTTGCATTTGTACGCGTATTTGTATTCAATAGTGCCTCGGCAATCTAGCAAGAAATACCCCTAGATAAACAATACACAAAGGATGGTAACACGCAGCAGTTTGATTTCTTAATTGAAATCATGCAATGCCCTGGAGCGGTGTTCCACATATTATCGCAGGATCTGTGCAAAGTGGAGAATGACCGCCGGAGTAGCAATAATGATTATCCCGTCCTCCGTTAATGACCGTGCCTTTATTACGGCCGTGTAGCCGCTGGCTCGAGTGTGGGTTGATCCGGTCCTGTATGGCTTGACCTCAATTTTCTAATTCACAAAGCCAAATCTGATTGCGAAACACTTTTATAAGCAATGGCTGCTGTTTGTTTGGTTGCATTTTTTACAAGAGCACATTGCAGAGTATTTGTACGAACTGACATCCGGCAGCTATAGCAACAAATTAGGTATTGGTTCAATAATTAGCAATAGCTGCCCTGTAAGTTTTTAAACTTAAAAGTCATTACAGGTTTCAGCATTTAACACTTTTCAAGCAGCTATTAGTTTTACCATCATACACAACAGATTTTTCAGAAAAACCTTTCCCAATTTTCAAAGTCTATCTCAAGGATTACTGAACCAATACTAGGAATGTTTGTACTTATGTCAATGCATTTCACATGGTGATTCCAAATATGGTCATGAAATTCAACAGCGTTGCCATTTTGGACACATTTTGTGAAACTTTGGAATGTCGTCTGCAGAGACGCCTGCCACGTGAAAAGTGTTAAGATTTGCTACACACATAACACTTTCCACGCAGCAGGCGTCTACATACGACATTCTTAAATTTCACAAAATGTTTCAAAAATGTCAAAATAATTAAATGTCATTGCCATATTTGGAATCACCATAAGAAATGCATTAAAATAAGTACAAACATACCTCGTATTGATTCAGTAATCCTTGAGACAGACCTTGAAAGTTAGGAAAGGTTTCTGAAAAAAAATATGTTTTGTATGGTAAAACTAATAGCCTTGTGGAAAGTGGAAAGTTATAGTTGATATCATTTAATATCGAGGGTTCAGTAAGAAGGGTACAATTGTAAAACCTGTAAGCTATTTCACTTATGACTTTCTAACATGATATTGAGGTGTTCATTCAAGAAAGTCCTATAATGTGATAGCTGCCATATTGTTCTTTTACAGCTTACCTCAAGAGTTCAATATGCAGACTACCAAATACCTATCACGCGGCAGCTATGTAGATAAGGACTTTTGATTATTGCCGTTCACAAGAGAGATGAGGATATGTCATGATCACTCGGAAACAAGATTGTCTATTATGACAGTAATAATGTCATCTGTCTCCTGCCATTTATAAAGTCTTAGGTTGTATTCCCGCTATAGAAAATCATAGGTTATGTATGTGTGTGGACTTGTACATGTGCGAGTCCAAATGCAAATTACATTTGCATTGAGCGAAATACACCAAAAGGCTGATGTAGTATCAATTCAAGGTTTATTTAACATATCATAACGCAGCAAAAAGCTGAATTACAACAATATTTACAATCAACGTTTAATATAGAACAATAGAAACAATATATATTTATAAAGATAACATAGCTTGCATAACAAACTACCCACCTCCCTACTCTTACCGATTTATAATGTTTGATTCAAGAGTTTGACCATGTATGGAATTGAGCTTTGTGCGTAACGCATGGTACATGCTTTAGGTACACTTAATTTGTGAGCACTACGGAGAGTCATATGCACTTCATTTTTTGATCTTGGTAACCAACCGTGGAACTCACTTGATTTTAAAAGAGATTGAGCAAAGTCTAAACAATTTTTTTCTCTACTGATCTTGAGTTCAGGAATATCGCATGTTATAAAGCGTCTTGATAGCCAGTTAAAACCCAAGATGATTCTACACGTCCTCTTCTGAATGCGCTCCAAATCAAAGTGGAGATTTTCTGTAAGACTAGGGTGCCAAACTGGTAGAGCATACTCAAGAAGGTGGCGAATAAAACCAACATAGATTGTCACCAGGTCTTTAACACTGAGCCCATGACCCTTTAGGATGCTATGCATGAATAGCCGTCCACTTGCACATTTCGTAATGTCACCAATGTGCATGGGTATCCCACTTCAGATCTTTAGCAATTTTGACACCAAGAATCTTCACCATGCTAGTGCACTGAAGGTCTTGATCATACAAACAGAGGGGAGTAAGCACCAATGGATCCATTGCAAAGGTGACATCCATATACATGCATTTGGTTGGGTTTAAATTCATATTTCAGGTCCATTTTACCCGGATGTGGGAACAAACTTTATAAACTTAAAAAATGGGATAAGCATGGGACAGGGTGAGCAATAACAGACCCTGGCCCTGGCCCTGGTCATCTGAGAGTATTTGGCAATTTTTTCTTCTTCAAATTCGGCATCATGGCACTGCTGCCGTAATTGGGCTTTCATGGTGACCTTCGGCTTTCCATGCAACACTTCTTAACGCATCTCATTTTGATGGTGTGACCGTTGGGTGACTGATTGATAAATTAGCAAATTACTGCATCTGTGTTAACATGTGCAACACAGATTCGTTCGGGCGGAAATCCTTGTGTTGCAACTTTGGCGAGGTGGAATGTTACAATACAATTTGTGTCAGATTTTGGATGAGTATAGGCCAGTGCAGCTATGTCTTAGTATTCTTTCGAATGATAATGTAAGCCGTGAACAATATGTGATGTGTGTATTGCTCACACTTTCCATGCGTTCCCAACTTTCAAAGCCTATCTCAAGGATTACTGAACCAATACTAAGCACAGGCCTTCACGTTTGAGGCGTGCGAGTGCGATCGCACGCCATCGCACGCCTGAAATGGTTTCGAGAAGAGCGATTTATTGCATGCCTAAAAATATATATATATATTTTTTATTATTATTTTTTTTTTAAAAACATTTTTTCTTCTTTTTCTTAAGTCAAAAATAGGACCTTAGACGACTCGTATTTGACCCTTAATAACCCACATAATATTCCTTGACCCACACCATTAGGGATAATAACTCCTAACCTAAGATATAAATACTAAATTATTCTTATCAAAAGTATGATTTTTTCAACACTGAAAATGAAAGTGTATATACATACATTAACATACAGGTTTACTTGTCTTAACAGTTAGCCCCAGGAATGGCAAATCTACCTTATTTTGTTGTTGATTAATGTAGATTAATTACCCGGGACTCGCTCCCAACCTTACGCCATGTGCAGTTTGTTTTGATTCCATGATCCCGATTTGGTCATAAAACAGCACACCTAATTTTTTTGAGGAGTGCAATTTATGGCACACCTACAGCACACCTCAATGTTTTGAGGAGTGCGATTTAAAGCACACCTTCAATTTTCAAACGTGAAGGCCTGAAGCATGTTTGTACTTATTTCAATGTATATCTCATGGTGATTCCAGATATGGTAATGAAATTCAATAATTTTGAACTTTTTTGAAACATTTTGAACGATAAAAGCCAGCTAAATTTAATGGGAATCTTTATCAGCTGGTAACTAAATACCGCTAGAGGTATTGTCATGGATAGATTGTTATCTTTTACATGGCATATTCTTTTTAATTGGCATTTTTATTGTAAACACTAATATAGCTACAGCGTGTCCCAAAAAACTGGGTTCAAAAGTTTGCGAGCTTATAACTAAAAAAGTAGGAAACATGGATAGTTCATATTTAGGGATATCAAACAAATTATACCTGACCTTAATTGGTTAAATTCTGTGATTAATCCAATATAAACTTTATGAAATACAAAGATTTTAATAGAGCGTGGTCAAAACCCATTTGTCCCACTTTTCAAAGGAACCTCCCGATGTGCTGCAATTGCGCATTGTTGTAAATTTAACATTCATTCTTAACAACGACTTGGGCAGTAAACAAAATTATCTTGTTCATATTGCAATAATACAAGTTCATTATTGACATAAACATTAAAACAAAATGTTCTTTGTTATAGTCTATTGTTAAATTCTTTCGGAGAATAAACCCGATGCCGGAAATACTGCACATAGCGCACAGTTTCATGCAACGCACGGATGGCTTATTCCTTAAATCGGGACAAATGGGTTCTGACCACGCTCTATTCAAATCTTTGTATTTCAAACAGTTTACATTGGATTTGTCTCCGAATTTGCTCAATTAAGGTCATTTATATTTTGTTTGATATCTTTAAATATAAACTGTCCATGTTTCTTACTTATGTCGTTATTAGCTCGCAAACTTTTGAACCCAGTTTTTTGGGACACGCTGTATATACATTTAGCAACTTATGTGAAAGGTGGTCAACATTATAATTGCAGATTATAACACTGATAGCTACATTTAGCAACTTATTTAAATTAAAAATATCGCCAACATTATAATCAGAAATACATTGGTTATCACAAATCTACCAATTATCACTTTTGTCGGCAGGCATTTGCACAATTTTTGTCAACTTCTTTTTGTGTATTCATTTTTTTCTTATAACGCTTTTGCCGAGAGTGTAAATGCCTCCCAAATCTCAGCCCGCTAATAGTTCCTATTACGCGCTATATCCCTCTGTTTGTCTTCTTTCTTGTAGTGAAATAAATTGCAATAACATTTCACCTGGATTTTGGTTTAGGTGTTTGGTACTTGACACCGTTAGTACTGTTTCATCACAGCAATTCTGTGTGGAGATAAGGCCTTTTATCATGATATATAAGTTTTGTTTCTCCTTTGGATTTAAAAAATATCACATATACATGTAGGAGATACTCTTTGACCAATAATTCATTTTAAAATAAAGAGTCACCATCAGAACATGTATAGCATGATCTCATCTTTTCTGGTTAGTGGTATGAAATAAACAAATTTGATCCTATGTTGATTCACCAAAAAATTTAAGTGCATTTAAAGTACCTGTATATTGTTATACTCACGGTATGCTAGTTTTCTTAAAATGTAAACAATTGATGGCCAGATCATATAAACTCTGCTTTTCTGATTGGCTATATTTAAAAAAAATCATTTCTCAAAGCTCCTGCGCGCGTTAGTTAATTGATGCGCGTTGAAAAAAGAAGATTTGTTTTTTGTTTTTTTCAACAAAAAAACAAATCACGAAATTTCACAGATTTTTCAGATTTTCAGTGATCACATCATTTTAAATACAAAAGGTCACTTTTACAAGGATTTCAATATTTTATATTTAAAAAACCCCTTAATAAGTGCAATACAGACAGCCTTTTTCATGTTTTCTTATGATGCATTTTGGTAAAAAATCATAAAATCAACAACATTCTAAAAAAAAAGCATGTAAGCTCACAATATTTTAAATAACAACAAAAATTGACAGTTGATGAAATGTTATTTTCCTCTGTATTTTCCTCGGTAGAAAAGGACGATAGCAACTATTCTTTCAGGCCCGACAGTCGGTGTCATCTAAGAAAGACAAAAACACACCTAACACACACAGCCTAGCCTCTAGCCTACAAAAATATGGTACAATAATATTTGTTCCAATGCATAGCGGTGTTGCTTGTGTTTGATGTATTTCGATATGAGCGATACCGTTCCACTTCAAGTAGTTTTCACTTTCATCAGTGAATAGAGGAAAAGTGTTATTTCACCTTTTTGTAATGTTGACGTTTTCTGCCAATTTTTAAGCATTTTTTCCTGGTGTTGATAAAATGTGTGATTTTGTGTTCGTACATTGTCATATGAAATGTAATTAAAAACATTGTATTCATGCTTGCTAACTGTTATCATAATGCATGAAAATCACGAAAATTAATATATCGCATATATTTTTTAAATTTTATAATTTAAGGCGAAGTAAAGTGATAGATTTGGAAGGGAAATTGAGGTTTAAGAACGAGATTTGGAGAGGAATATTAGGAATAGATCGTAGTGTGAGTGCAACAACATCGTATCTGCATTTTGCTATATTTGCTGGTATAGGAGGAGCATTTTTATGTTTTACATAATTATTGTGTATTTGAGTAATCACATAATTCTATGAAAGTATAATGATTTTCTTTGATAATAAATAGAAAATCCTTTTTTGAATGAAAGCCAAATATGTGGTCTTGAAATTGGTTTTGAACATGCAGGCCTAAAATGTCTGTGGCGCTTTCGCCAAAAAGTTGCCCATTTTTTCTGACTCACCCTGTAGGAGATACATTTCATCTGGGTTGTAGGTATAAAGTAGTATATAGTAGAAAGTAAGATTGCAATTATGTTGAACAAATCCCAGATGTTACACGTACACTTTTTTGACGGTTTCGTCAACCCTGTGGGATGACTTGGCTTTATCCGCTTGTTTTAACTCACGAGGAATATGTTCACATTCAAAGGGAGCAATGGTGTGATGAGTGAATCAAACATGTGTCATGTTAAACACTTTCCACATGGCAGGCATCTGCAGACGACATTTCAAAATGTCACAATATGTTTCAAAAATGTCAAAACTATTGGATTTCATCACCATATATTTGAAATCACCATGAAAATGCCTTAAAATAAGTACTAATATTTTCCTATAGTAGATGGTTCAGTAATTCTTGAGATAGGCTTTGAAAGTTGGGAAAGGTTTCTGACAAATCTGTTTCGAATATGGTAAAACTAATAGCCACACGTAGAAAGCGTTAAAGAGGGTTTTTGTGAGCTAATATTATAAGTGGGAGATTCCCCTCCCCCCCCCCCCCCTCCCCGAAAAAAACACCCAACCCTAACATTAATCTAAAGCTATTAATATGGTTCATGTCTGATTTTACATATTGATATATTCTCGCATAACCTAGCCATCATCGGACCAGCAACTGAGCGGACTTGCGCTTTACACGATCGAGCGCTAATACTATGCCAAATCACGCTTCCGCTTGATGCACATTTTTGGACACTTCCTGCACGATGCAATTTCATATTCTTTCAGTTTTGCTTTGTTGATCCAGTCGAAGGCCATCATCTGATGAAGAGTGCCGCATGGATTTAAAGGGCCATTAAGAGACGTGGTGGAGGCAGCGCCCTCAATTACAAAAATATATGATAAAAACTGGGATTGTATATTCTTACAATTGTATTACATGTATGAACTTCGGCTATAAGGATTAAGACAAATCAGCCCTCTTTGTACAACAAAACGACGATTCAAAAATGCTGGTAGAGCCGCAACCAGCATTTTACATGGTTAAGGGTGGTATTCCAACATATTTAAAACATTGTTTTAATCAAATTTTGCTGTTTTTTTTTATTTTAGTAGAAACAACAATAATGGAAATTTTTAATGTTCATCTTGAATTCTTGAAGTAAATTAATTAGAATTTAAAAAAAAATCAACATTGATTAAAGGGACATTTTGTCCCTTTAATTAATGCTGTACGAAGTAATGAAACGCCTTTGGGTTGACTCAGCATTCTGTATAAAGCTATAAAATGTAGGCCTGTCTATATAAATATAACTGCAAATTTGGCCAAAAGGGAGAGGGGTGGAAGGGGAAGGGGGAGAAGCAGTTGAAGAAGAAGAAGAAGAAGATCTTATACAGGTGCCATCATGTTTATGATTAATTGATAAGATCTTTTTTTCCACCATAAATTTTGTTGTGTGTATATATATGCTTCACTTCATCTTTCTCTCAATTTTTATCGATTTGCAATCTCGATTTTCCCCAGGGTCTCCCTGTCGACAATTACTGGCGTGTGTTGTCATTTTGTTGACACCGCCGAATGGTGATAAACATTTGCATTTTAACTGGCCACAGGTGCAAAATAATTGTAAGCCGACACTCTCTCAGCAAAACGATGCATTATGCTAGTGGTTGTTTTCAAAGATGTCACGGCATATTCCAGAACCGTGAAAGACGATGCCGCGCTTTCGAATTCTGGATAGAGATGGATATCATCTGATATTTAAAGACACTGTTTTATTCATGACCACGAATGGAGACAGGTTTTTCATTATATGAAGCAATTATTTGAGTGGGATGTTTGCAAAAGAATATGAGAATATATAAGGGAAAAAAGATATTTTGAAATGTTGCCAAAGGTTTGCTGCTATATAATCTCCAAAAGATGGTTTTATAGGGAGACATCTGCTTTGACGATACTAGTGAAAGCGATTATGTTTCTGTGTTTTATTCTTTTTTCTTTCTTCAATTTGTTTGCCAATTTGAAACAATTTTGTATGCCCTGACATTTTAAAGTTTTTGATGGATTTGCATTGGGTAACTAAAAATAGCTAAGCCATAGAAATTCAAATTCTATTAAAGGTATATTATGCATTTTTTCCCCCAGGGAACACCCTCAATCCTTGAGAAAAAAAGTTGAATCATAAATCGTAATTTGGATCATAAATCATAATTTGGATCATAAATCATAATTTGGATCATAAATCGTAAATACATTCCAAGTAACAGGGCGATACGATTCCTAATTACTTCAAAATCATGGTTTATATTTTCACTCTAAATTCACTCTAAAACCATGATTTTGAGGTAATTAGGAATCGTATCGCTCTGTAACTCGGAATATATTTATGATCAGAAATATAAATCTGCAAGAAAATCTGCTTCAAAAAAAAATGCGAGGATTGAGGGCGTCTCCTAGAAAAGATCACATAATATACCTTTAATATCACCATGTTATAACATTGAAAATGTATCCGATGAATAGACAGATGCTGCTATAATTAAAGTTTATGTTATAACCTTTACCCCATAACCGGGTTTTAAACAGGGATCACTATTTTGGAAGAGAAACAGGGGTGGAAATAAGACCTGCCCACCCGCCCATAGCGGGTAACTTTCATGTCGGGCGGGTGAAGATGCAAAGGTACCCGTCGGACTGGCGGGTAACATTTTTGAAACTCAAAGTGTAAGTAACACTAACAGTAAGTTCAGGGTAATTTCATCATCAGATGTGTCATGATGATAGAGGAGATCCGGTTGATTATCAGAGAATAGGAGAGTATTGGATTGATGCACATGATTAATATGAGGAGCTGTTACAGGCTATGGGTTATAGTGGAACATCGTACAATAAAGACAAAAACATGTAATTGTATCATAATTTAAAAGTAGTCATGCTCTTAATTGTTTGCTGCAAAATATTATGAAAAACCTTGGGCTGGTGGAATTTTTGTCGGGCAGGTAAATTCTGTAAGTTACCTGCCCGAATGGCTAGTTGAAAAAAATCTGAAGTTCCACCACTGAAGAGAAATCAACAAATAAATTGCTGCTCCCCAACTGGGGATCAAACCGGGTCCCTCCAAACCAAAAACCCCGGCCAGCATATATGTAGGCAAGCCACGACTCTCAGCTACTCCTTTGTGCAGTATTATACTGCACTCACTATATAGGCTCGGTTGATTATGTCTAAGTGCTACATGTATAGCATAAGGTCATGTTTTTTAACCTGAGCTACATTTGTGTTACATGAGTGTATTTCATGAAATATACCTCCTTTCGCAGAGTCCATAGAAAATATCAACATACCTTATGATTTAAGGATTGAAAAATGGTAACTCAAAATCAAATAAACAGGGTGACCTAAACATTACACAGTGTAACAATTAAAATTGTATACAAATTGATGATTTTCTTTTTTCCCTTAACACTTTCCATGCGGCAGGCGTCCGCAGACGATAGTTCCAAAATTTGATAAAATGTTTCACAAATGTCAAAATTATTGAATGTCATCACCATATTTGGAAACACCATGAAAAATGCATTAAAATAAGTACAATCATGCCTAGTATTGGTTCAGTAATTCTTGAGATGCACTTTGAAAATAGGGAAATGTGTCTGAAAAATCTGTTTTGTATAATGATAAAACTAATACCCGCATGGACAGTGTTAACATGAGGACATGACCTTGCATGAGATGCGACCGACGGATAAACTTATTCTGTTATTTAGCCTATAGAATGCCAACATTTCAAGAATATATCCGTTCTTACGTTGCCACAAGCCATTATAGACTGCTCAGCTAAGTTATATTGATAATTTGTGATGATAAGGTATTGCTTATAATCTACACAGTTCAACAAAAAATAAGTTCCCCGTTAGATTATGCCTAATATTTTTTTAATGAGTTACTCCATCGTAATGATTTTTGGCACACATAATGTATGTGTGCACAGCAACACTAGAATGAGCACACATTGAATGGAGGAATGCCTCAATTCAAAAGTTGATAAATGATGTATTGAAGGAGGATGGTTAAGCAGCTTGAATGAGGGTCTTTGCTTGAACACCGCTAAAATATGTTGTTGTATGTGCTGCTTGAATGAGCACACATTGACTGGAGGAATACCTCATTTCAAAAGGTGACAAATGCAGTGTTCAAGCAAAGACCCTGGTTCAAGACCCTGGTTCAAGACTCTGATTCAAGACCCTGGTTCAAGACCCTGGTTCAAGACCCTGGTTCAAGACCCTGGTTCAAGACCCTGGTTCAAGACCCTGGTTCAAGACCCTGGTTCAAGACCCTGGTTCAAGACCCTGGTTCAAGCTGCTTAACCATCCTCCTTCAATAAATCATTAAGCAACTTTTGAATTGAGGTTTTCCTCCATTAAATATGTGCTTATTCAAGCATTACAACACCTACGTAGTTATAGCCCCATTCTAGTGTTGATGTGCACACGTACATTAATGTGTGCCAAAAATCGTTTCGATGGAGTTACTCATTTTAAAAATATCAGGCATATATTCTATAGGGGAACTTATTTTTGTTGAACTGTGTATTTCCAAGGACTTTTGCAATGAATTATCTGATGGGAAAGGGCCTGTGGTCAAACCTTTTTTCTCTTTATTGATCCTGTCAACGTCAAAACAAATGAGGCAGTTCAATGAACGAACGACCCTTTGTTTTTGCATGACTTTGATGTGATAGGTGGCTTATTACTCATACACACACAAAAATCAAATTTGGTTAAAGGAGGTGTACAGCAAGCGTAACATTGCCCATTATATCGTCAGCCTGCTTCGATAATTGCCTAACTCATTTTTTCTAGTTTTTAGAAAACAACAAAATTATGAAAAGTGAATTAGGCAATAATTATCGAAGCAGGCTGACGATATGTTGAATAGCACCATGAATAGTGCAGGTGAGTTCCAACACGAGCAGTAACTGTTGGATAGAATTAGGTTGGAGATATACCTTAAAGTGAAATGTGGCTTGTTATAGGCCTAATACGAGTTCAATATGACCCATTTTAAACATTTTACATAATTATTACAATCTGCCTAACTCACAAGGATGACTTGAAATTGTGCATTTATCAACATTTGATTGATTGGTTAATGGCTTAAATATTATTACAGCATGTGCATAATGAAATGAAATCATGATTTATGCAAAAAGCTCAATTTCGCTGAAAAGCGAGTTAGGCAATTATCGAAGCAGGCTGACGATATGTTAGAAATGAATTATTGAGCCTAAATCACATTGTTATATTGAACAAAACATCTTATTTTATCATAAAAAGCAAATAATTAAACACTGCCATCTTTCAACACGAAAGTTCAAAAACTCATGGTGAATCAATGAAGTCATAGTTATACAATGGCACTTGCGCAAATTTGAGCACCTATAACCGTGACGTCATTGACACCGGGGCTTTAAATCAACGCAAATTTTTAAAAATGGCATGTTGAGAGATGGTATTTATTATTTGTTTTTATGATAAGTATAATGTTTTGTTCAATATAATTATGCGATTAAGGCTCGATAATTACCTTTCTAACATATAATGGACAATGTTGTGCTTGCTGGACACCTTTTTTACGTACAGGTCATTTAACTCCCAATATTTTGAGGGTCATAAGAAGACCCAGGAAATTCTACAACCTAGAATTTGGGTTCAAAGAACAATGGAAACTTGGGTAGTACATGTATGGATAATACATGGGCAATTAACCAGGAAAAAATTGGAAAAAATTAACAGGTTTTACCAGGGTAGTCAACAATCATGTGCAACTTGAATATATGAAATGATAGAGTCATCTATGAACTTGATTTTGAGGAAATATTGAGGATGCTCGTTTTGGTATCATACAATTCTACAGTTATACTCTTCCATTTGATGTCCCCTTCACTTGCATTCAAACCAAACTCAACCCCTCTAAAGCGATGTTTGTCTTTTTAAAGACTCTTCTTGTTTATCATAACATAAATTTAGGAATTTATCTGAAGGGTTTTTACAAGCCTGAAATATGCGTATTATGTTTCATTCGGTTTTATTATCCATTTTGAATACATTTTGTCACTTTTCAATTATACACCATACCGTTGTTGTTTGTGTCTGAATATTTTCGGTAGGCTGTTGACATATCAGCGCTCGCTTGAACATGACGTAACCATTGGGGAGCACACTGTTGATGGCGCTATGTAATGACGATCTGAGCTCATTATCATAATTTATCCTAAAAAATAATCCGGGACCTGTTATTTTTCGTACATTAGGAGTATCCCTAGACCACCTATTGCACATTTAATGATAACCTAAAAGATCTAATGAAATTAATAAGTAAAGCAGGGGTAGCTATATAGTTGCCTAATAAGTAATAACCATCAAATATGTTTCCGTTCATTATTAGATAAAGAGCACTTTAGCTTCAGGGTGTAAAAAGGGCTTTGCTTGTCTAGACTTCAAGTCACACTACTCAAGCAGTGGCTTTATGCATATGGTGTGGTTCCTTTTTTATCCCGTTCCGGTAGAAACTTGTTTGATGACGTCAACAGAAACGGGATCGATATGTAACATGAGCCACGGAGGAAGATTATAGCGTAAGAAAAATAAGTAAAGTTGCCTAGTTGATATTCAAGTAGCCATCTGTCAAGAGTACTGTAGCTAGTACTCATTCATTGATTCCGTTATTTAGAGAATAAAATATAGTTCGTAGCTGTTTTTGCTATATACGATGGTCTTATAATGTATAGGCTGTACCATATTTGGAGTCGTGCGGCTGCCATACCTGATAACACAAATATGGTACAGCCTATGCGTTATAATCGTATATAGCAAAACAGCTACAAACTATATTTTATTCTTATTCAGTTTATTGGTTATTTTTATCTTTTATCAGAAATTAACGCATTTTGTTAGATTTATTTTAATCAAAAAACAAATGTCCCCCTTTATAAAATCAGTGAATCCAGCGAGCTGTTTACCTACTTCCTGCTTCGAATAGACCCTATTCACGCGGTAGCCATTTTCCAAAATATGCCACCCAAGCCTCGTTCCCATTTGGTCCATCTGCGCCTCGCGCTGCACAACTGCGCGAGACGCGTGGTACCAAAGCGTGCGGCATACGCAGACGCAGGTATACGTAACGAGAACGAGGCTTGGGTGGCAAATTTTAGAAAATGGCTGCCGCGTGAATATGGTCTATAAGTCACATTCTTAGCACTCACACACGTTATACGCACAGCGCATATGACTGCGACTTTGTGTAGGGTACCCTAACGCGATGCCCATACGCACTGAAGGTATTATTATTTGAATGAAAAGCCCCACCCCAATCTATATACCATTGTCTCATCTTATATAGGGCGTATCGGCTGAAAATCAGCCAAAAACCAATTAAATTGCCTGCTGACATCCAAAACCACACCTACTATATAAGAATCTTTCATATTTTTGAGAATCTTTCATATTTGTAATTTGTCCCAGATGAGGGGTCATTCATCATGATGAAACCTACAACAATGTTTTTAAAGATTGCCAAAATGTCCAAATATTGAGCAATTTCTGCTTTATTTAATTATATTGATGTTCACAATTCACAATTCTCAATATTATTTCCCTTGAATAAGTGTTATTTATAGGCAAGGCAAAACAACAGTTTTACGGTCCTGACCGACCCACTGTTTGCATTTTTCAAGATTTTTTTAAAATTATTTGTTTAGATATTTTTTTCTCAACTTATGTAAAATCAGCCATTTTGTGGCCGAAAATATGTCGAAACATTTGTTCACACATTTTTAAAAAAATTCCTGATTTTTGCAGATTTTGGTCACATTTTATGTATAAAAAAAAGAAGAAGAAAAAAAATCACCAGACCGACCGACCCTACTTGACAGGTCGGTCCGCCCGTAAAACAGGGGGGGGGGGGGGGTTCGTTCGTTTCCTTATGCAATGATTATTTTTTATTGTTTTTTTCTTGCTTTTAATTTTTGTCTTTAGCAAGTGGGTATGACTTTTACAATTAAATCTCTGTCTGGACTAGGGGATATTTTACTTTTGTTCTACAGGTAAATGGACCTCTCAGGTTATAGGGTCAGTCAGTCTGGTGTTTTTATTGTTTGTTGATTTGTTTTTTTTCTTCAAAAATTTCGGAAATGTTGGTTAATTTTCATCAATATTCCAACAACAACAAAAAAAATCAAAAGAAATCAATCAAAAATTCAAAAAAATAAAATAATAATTTGCACAAAATTTGCAAAAATTCAAAACAAAAATGGGTCAGTTGAGCAGGTAGAACAGTTTTTTTCCCCATCTCCTTATTATTGTTATTATTATTTATTATCTTTACCCAGGGTTGCCCGAATCAGCTGGCCGCTGTTCTTACAATACAATACATGCTTAAAAATATAGACTTAATATAAAATACATGAGATATAATAATGACAATATGATTATGTTTAGAGTATAAAACCCATTCGACAACACTCATAAATCTATCACATAATGCATACAATAAAACATATTAAAATTATATGATTACATATATACACTCCATTAGAATTTTGAAATTAAAGTAATAATATGTGATCTTTTTCAAATGTTTGCACATATTATTTTCTCTCTTATAATGAAGTTTGACTTGTATTTTCTGTGTAAAAGCCATCACAGAACTTTACTAACTCATAATAGAAATCAAAAAAACAATATCACAGAGGGCTATACCCATGAAAAAGATCACATAATATGCCTTTAACTCTGTTATAAGCCATGATTATCTCTCCTTCAAAATAAGTGGAGCTTTTTATATAAACTCCTCACAAAAAGTATCGAGACACTTACAAATGAGCCAATAATTAACGGCCCGAAAGGGTATGGAATAATCGAAGCAAATAATCCAGTGCATAATTTTGTTCTGCGTATTTTGACACCTTGATGATTGAGATGCGATGTTGTCGTAGGTCCTGTTTCAAAAGTGGCATAATCATCCCTATAGAGAATGATCAGGTTTATGCTTTACACACGTGAACAAAAATGCTTCTATAGGGATGATTGTCACTTTTGAAACTTGACCTACGACCATTCAAATGACAATAACTCCGCTCCGCAACATCATATCTCAACAATCGAGGTATCAAAGTATGCAGAACAAAATTATGCACTGAGTAATTAGCTTTTGAATAATCCATACCCTTTCGGGCCGTTAATTATTGGCTCATTTGTTAATTAAGTGTCTCGATTCTTTTTGTGATGAGTATATTTATGTTGTTGCTGTAAGGACGGGTAGTGGACATGGAAAAAAAAAAGTTCTGTAGGGGACACTTAGATTAAAAGCGATGGTCCTTGTGAGCCTAAAACTGATAGCAGCATTTTGTCCAACAATCTCCAAGACAGCCACAGGGCAAGAAGGTGATATCCCGGGCTGATATCCACTGTGATTTGAAGTTCATAAAGGGCTTGTAACGGAAATTGCCTTTCAGAAATAAATGAAATATAAATGGATAGTGTGCCTGTGCGACTTTTCTTATACGAGGGTCATTCAATAAGTTCTACCTCCTACCTCATAACTTTGCTATTATACAAGCCAGTGGTATGAAATATTCCACAATTGAAGCTTTGAATCCCAGCTACAAAATCATAGTAGATTGGTCTGAATACTCATTGTGCTTTTCTAGATATGCAGTAAAAACCAAACTTCCATTTAGTGCAGCGGAAACGGGTAAAAAACAGCCAAATATCTCCTAAGTGCTATTCATTTGGCCAATTCTAAGAGACAAAATGTACCTATCGTGTCAATTACAATCGTTCTAAGTTACAAATATCTCTTAAACAGACTTTAAACAATACAAATGACTGATTTCTTGTCGGAAAATGCACTCTAATTAGCCAGAACCAGACCCAGGACAGCCATCAATTGTAACCCTACCCTAGAGAACCGCTGCAAAGGTCATATTTGCTTTCCATAGGAACTAAGAGATCTTCATTATACAGGATTAAATGGATATATTTCAAGTCTCTCGAAGATATATTTTTCTATCACTGACTACCTGATTAATTATTCTAAATGTTGCATATAAGGAAAACTGATAAAGTTACTCTCATGTTATAAGATTTAACATTCAAGGCATCACTATGGCTTGACTTGTAACAAGGAACATTTGACTGAATATCAGTATTCCTGTATGCTAAAGGCGTGTCAAATACATTCGAGCTGATATTATACTATTTGCAAGCTAAAAAGGTTTAGTATTGCCTACAATCAGATATATACATAATAGTATAGCATTATATTCAGAAATCATCCATTGTTTTCTATTTTCAGTATTTAAATAGGGCGGTTATACCTACTCATACAATACGGAGGGAAAAACGAAAAAACATGTATTTATCTTTGGGGTAATTTTCCGTGTCCGTTGTCCAAAATCTCTTTCTGGCTTTGATTGCATCATGACAAAAGCGAAATAGGTATCAATTAGCATTTACTATAAATGTGTAGCTATGATTCAGAGCTATAATCGTGACAAATGTCATGAGACTTACGTTCATATTAGCAATGTTATGAGTGAGGAGGTAGAACTTATTGAATGACCCTCGTAGATAAAAATGTAAGGCTATATTAAATAAATCATTTGTCTCAAAGCTCCCGTGCGCGTTAGTTAAAGGTATGTGATCTTTCCAGGGAACGCGCTCAATCCTCGAAAAAAAAATGAAAGCACATTTTCTTGCAGATTTACATTTCTGATCATATATTGTACATACATTCCAAGTTTACAGGACGATATGATTCTTAATTACTTCAAAATCATGGTTTTAGAGTGAAAATAAACTGCCGGTGTCTGCTCCGACAACTTATTTTTACTTAAAATTCACTATAACATTTAGAAGACAGCTGAAATTAGTATTATGACATACGATCTTATCATTTGTTAGACAAATCTGTTTGAACCGTCTCATTGTGTTTGTTTTCAAGGTCATCGTATAAGCATGAAGGTTCCTGTCTTTATCCTCTTAACAAAAATGTTTAACAGAGATGTCTGTTTTTAAAACCGGCCCTAACAAGATGCAAAGTCCCAGAATCCCGGCTTGTCCGTGGACCGTCTATGTATTTCCCATAGCAAAAAAATGCATGGTGCTGGGAGCTACCTGGTGGTCATCGGATGGTCACCAGGTACTACTACGTAGACCCTAAGTACCAGATGTCTACCGGGTAGTAATTGGGTAGACATCGGGTAGTTATCGGGTGGACACCGGGTAAATTTTCACATGCAAATTAGTAGGTACCGGGTGGTCACCTGGTGGCCACCCGGTGTCTTTTATGATAATTTATGCAAATTAGTTTTCAGGTTCCTGATAGCTACCAGGAACCTATGAAGGGATCCGAAGGCAATTATTTGTCATCGGCTGGCCCAATTGGCCCATGGGGCAATCGCCCCCAACACCCTAATCGTTAGTCCGCCTCTGCAAGTGTGTATTAACACCAAATGTGATGATGTTTACACACTGCGATAAAGACGAATATGGCCCAGGCACGGATATGCTGCACTCTTTATATTGACTTGTACTTGTGCTTATGACGTCACCCACACGGGATATTGACATTTTCCAATCAGATTTGTCTCACAGTAGATAGATACAAATCTCCAGAGGCAGTCATGGTGTTCATGATTCATCCTACTTTTGACAACTCCATTACAACCCCCCCCAAAAAAAAAAAAATTGTTACGTTGTCCTCAACCACCCGCTCGTCAGATTTAGGGCCACTCCGATTTTTCATTTTTTTTCAGATTTTCTTCTCTTTTTTCAGAATTTTATTTCTTCAGATTTTTTTTGATTTTTTTTGATTTTTTTTTTCCCAGAATTTTTTTAAACAGTTTTGGCATTGAAATGGCATTGAATATTAAACTAAGTGTTTATAACATATATGTGAGACTCTTAGTGTGATTTCAACTTCTTGTTGGCTGACCTTTGAGCTTCCTCTGGTATAAGAAAATAAAAAATAAAAAAATAAAAAATCCACCCGCCTGCCCCTCCTCTCTGAGTACAACCAAACAAGTTGTTTTTTTTGGCCTTAGCACATTGCATCCCGAGAGAATAACAGTTCATTTGGTACATAATCGAAAATGTATGAAGTAATTCCCATGCAAAGAAACAAGTCCCCAAGTTCATTAACACTTTTCTACGTGGCTATTATAGTTACCATTACAAAACAGATCTTTCAGAAATATTTCCCAATTTTCAAAATCTTATCTTAAGAATTACTGAACTAATACTGAGGCATGTTTGTACTTCATTTTAATGCATTCCTCACAGTGGCTCTAAATATGGTGCTGAATGTCAATAATGTCGACATATTTGAAACATTTTGTGACATTTTGGAATGACGTCCGCAGACTCCCTGCCGCGTGAAAAGCGTTAAATAACACACAAACATGGTAAACAGATAATTAGTTTATAATGAAGCACAATTATTCTCACAGTACAAAGTTCATACATGTGTACATGTACCATAATCCTAATTATGAACTTGCTACGAAGACACACGCCAAGTCCCCAAGCTCATTAAATAGCACAAAAACCATGGAACAGATATAAATCAATTTATAATGAAGCACAAATAATACCCAAAGTGCAAAGTTCACGTGTACCTTAATCCTAATTATGAACTTTGTCTACGAAGACGCGCCAAGTCCCCAAGTTTATTAAATAGCACAAAAACCATGGAACAGATAATCAATTTATAATGAAGCACAAATAATACCCAAAGTGCAAAGTTCATGTGTACCTTAATCCTAATTATGAACTTTGTCTACGAAGACACACGCCAAGTCCCCAAGTTTATTAAATAGCACAAAAACCATGGAACAGATAATCAATTTATAAAGCACAAATAATACGCAAAGTGCAAAGTTCATGTGTACCGTAATCCTAATTATGAACTTGGTCTGTACAAAGACCATTGCCACATTTTTTCTCTAAAAAACATACCTTTGTGCTCCCCTAGATTATTTACAGCATATTATGCGTCATTGAAGATGTGTTCATTGCCTGGTAGTAGTGCCGGGCGGATCAACATCTTGAGTGATGGATTGCTACGCGATGTATACGATTCCTATCATCTCTCTCTCTCATCCCTAAAGTGTCGGTATTGATGCGGTGGGCTTGGCACAATGACACACACAGTGGGTCTGTATCAGTCCTCTAAAATGCCACGGAGCGGTGCGTGTGGTGCGATAAGTGCTGGGACTAAAGCCACCTTGCGCACACAAGAAGAACACACACACACACCCCCACAACACCGTTTGGTTTACAATGACATTTACTAATGGCTAAGGCCTAAGGCAGAGCGGTTGTGGCAGTTCGTGTAATTGATTTTTTACTATGCCGTTACCGAGATGGGCAGAAGATGAATAATCGACACCACAGTTTGAATACACATCTCAGTTTTCCAACCAACAGCCATATATACAAGACCGTCTATGCCACAGCATACTGTTATTTTGTATTTGAGCATGTCCTTGCGAAGCATAAACATTGCACACTCCCCCTCTCATCATAGTCCTTGTATTATAGTACTGCTTTGTGATCAGTGGTGTATAACTAGGGTCTTCAATTTGGGGGAGGGGCAAAATGGGAACAGGTCTTCGATCAGGAGGGGGCATAACCCATTGTATAGTACTGCCTCAGCTTGTATTGAGTGGCTACTTGTAGGGTCTTCAGTTAGGGAGAGGCAATAAGGGGGACAGCTAGACCTGTGATTAGGAGGGGGCATAACCGACTACTTTTGGTTAATATACATGATTTATCATATCACCTGGGAATTGGGGGGGGGGGGGGGGGGGGAGGCTTGTGGAATGCTACTACCCCTTCCCCTGGTTACATCCCTGCTTGTGAATGCTCCCACCCCTTCCCCTGGTTACATCCCTGCTTGTGAATGCTCCCACCCCTTCCCCTGGTTACATCCCTGCTTGTGAATGCTCCCACCCCTTCCCCTGGTTACACCCCTGCTTGTGAATGCTCCCACCCCCTCCCCTGGTTACATCCCTGCTTGTGAATGCTCCCACCCCTTCACCTGGTTACATCCTGCTTGTGAATGCTCCCACCCCCTCCCCTGGTTACATCCCTGCTTGTGAATGCTCCCACCCCTTCCCCTGGTTACATCCCTGCTTGTGAATGCTCCCACCCCTTTCCCTGGTTACATCCCTGCTTGTGAATGCTCCCACCCCCTCCCCTGGTTACATCCCTGCTTGTAAATGCTCCCCCCCCCCCCCCCTTCCCCTGGTTACATCCCTGCTTGTGAATGCTCCCACCCCTCCCCTGGTTACATCCCTGCTTGTGAATGCTCCCACCCCTTCCCCTGGTTACATCCCTGCTTGTGAATGCTCCCACCCTCCCCTGGTTACATCCCTGCTTGTGAATGTTCCCATACCCCCCCCCCCCCCCCCCTCCCTCTCACCCCCTTCCCTGGTTATATCTCTGCTTATGATCTGGCCTGTGACAGTACACACTGGTGTAATTAAATGCAGTAGAATCAGTTTGATGCTCAAATATGTGGTTTAGTTGAGTTTTAAAAGTAACGAATAATAAAAGTGCCTATGATGCTCATGGATGGTGGTTCATCTTTCAATGTAAACAAAGTGCAAGGCGGTACCTACTTGTAGTGAATACATAGTATATCACAGTGACATTATGCGAATCATTATTACTACTTGCGCATCAGAAAGTTGTTTAGAGTTTCATGTTTCAATCTTTGAAAATGTTAAGTTGTAAATGCAGCTGTTTTGGATTTTTTTTTCACTATGCCTGCAAGGATGTAGTACTATAGTAGTCTTGTGTTGTTTACTCTTGCTTGCACGATTTGCAATATTAGATTTTTAGTTTAAAGAATTGGTTCATGTTTTGTGTAGAAAATTTTGGATTTTTTTGGCAAACTGAGTATATCAGATATATCTTTAACATGACATTAATTTCTCAGAATGATTTGATTCCAGTTTTCCTCGCCTTAACCACATTTTGAGGTATTTAATTTTCTTTGGTAACAAAATGGTCCTAATAACTTGTACATATGATGTATTTCCCTCAGTGTGCCTCATTTACTCGCGTTGGGTCACATATTGATACATTTTGTAAACAAATCGGGAAATTATCAAAGCTGCAAATAGCACATAGCGTTCTATCTCGTCACACTCTAGGGCTAATAATAGAATACCTTATGTACTGTGATATGTGACATACGCAGCAAGGAAAAGTTCAATGAACTAGCAGCGAGTACAGAAATAATTCCTGTAAGATCGCATCATACGCATCGCTTTATATATATATACATATATAGTGTTCGTTAGTCAATACCCGGTAAGAAAAATAGAAAGAAGATAGCCGTTTGAACGGCATACATGAGGGTACAATAGATCCATGTAGTTGTTGGAAATCTGATTTACACATTTATATGAAATATAAATTGCACAGCAGGGAAGTGCAAGGATATGGACAGTTGATATTGATGTGGCTATCTCTTACTGCCTCCTTTCTCCCCTTTCTTCCCTTTCTCCCCCTTTCTCCCTTTTCTCCCCTTTCTCCCCTTTCTCCCCACCCCCCGCCTGGAGGATTTACGATGTTCCAATATCCTGAGTCCGTCCAGAACTTTTTTTGAATATAGCTCTGACACCACTGAGTTTTATACGGACAGAAGTAAGTTCAATAGAAGTCAGGAAAACCTCAGTTAACTCCGTCCGGAGGTCAGCGGTGAAGCCTCAGGAAATACACAATGGGGCTGACAGCTCTGTAATACTCCGTGAGAGCAAAATAGTCAGAGTTTCCTGAGAGATAACTCTGTACGGTGCTCAGGTGCTCAGGTGCCTGAGTTTCTTTTGTTATTTTGTTCCAATTTCTTGAGTTTCCTGCTCTGGAACAGCTCTGGCCAGCTCTGTAACATTGTTCTGAACTCAGTAAGTAAGTAAAATGAAACCTGAGGATACTATTTTTGTCTAGCTTATACCCAGAGACATTTCTTACCACCGTTTGAAATAATAATAATAATACAAATCTTCGCAACTTATAGTGTGGAGAGTAAAATGGTGGTTTTTTCTGAAGTGAGGCTATGTCAATGCGTATAGGGGAGTTTTGTTGTTCTGATGATGAGAGATAAGGCCCTTTACAATCGATGTTCAGTTTCCTGTTGCCGCGAGCGTCCAAAATTGAGAATTACAAAATATTTTATTATTTTATTTTTATTTAGGATTTTCACCTTTAAAATGACTTTCAATAAACTTCATTTGCTACTTTCTGACTTTAATCATATTATTAGCTATGATGATGTTTAAACATAGAACATGATTGCATTATTACTTGGGTATCAAATTAATCATACTTGGAAAATAATTAAAGGCAGTCCTCGAAATAAGGGGTTGAAATTGGTTGCGACCACTTGTTTCCAAATAAATTAAAAAAAGATAATTAATAATTAATATTTAAAAGTTACCTCGTCCCTTTTTGTAAACCTCCAACAGAAAACTCAAAATCAATTGTGAAGGGCCTAAGTCTGAATTCTTGACGAACACATTTTTAGGTCTGGTGATGAGTTTGGGATTTTATTTCATGTTCCCCTGGCACTTGTTCAATGTAAAGAGTTGTATATGTAGGGTAAGGTGACAACAAAAAACAGCCTGTTCTACGGAAACCGAACAAACCATTTTTTATTTTTCTCGATTTTTAAACAAAAGATTACAAAATTGTTTTGAAACCATTTAGAAAAGATTTGATTTTTTTTTTTGTGTGGATATTTTAAAAAGAATTCTACAATTGTTGAAATTCACCTACATTTTCATGTGTAAAATGAGGAAACATGCAGTCGAGAAGTAACTTTTGCAAATGCTAGACCAGATATTTAGATGGATTCCCCAGTTAACACATCCCAATCTCCTATCGACATATAAGTTCCGGATCTAAGAGTTTCTTGAGATCTATTTACGGCCTTTATATAATCTTAAAAGCCAGCAGATGCCGGCAGCTGTTGTCCCATTAGGCAAAAAATCAACAACAACGTTTGTACGGGGCCGACCGACCTATTTCTTTGTAATTTGAAAATTAATTTGAAATGTTTTGATTTTTGTTTTGACAATTTTGATTTTTGTTGTTGAAAATGTGTGAATTTTTGTAATAGTGTTGACAAAATAAAATGTTTGCTAGTGTGAGTAGCTGAAATTACAACCTTTCTTGTGAACAGTATATAGCAATAGCATGCAGACAAGCGATACAACGAAGTAGTATCTAGTGTTGCCAGAAAGAAGAAAAAAAACCAACTGTGATCTTTAAAATAGTGAGAAAACAAAACAAAAACAATTTAAATAAACACTCCTGATGGACCAACCATACCTGAGAGGTCTGTTTGCCTGTAAATCAGGATTTGTTTTGCCCCCTTTAGCTTTGCAAACCAGGTCTTACATTGTTATTTGATGGGATTTGAGGGTAAAACTGTTCCTGAAACGCTTTCAAGAACAGTTATTTACACTTTTCTCTGATATTGTTCTGTGTGAGGAGTACTGAGGATTTGCAGATAAATTGTTTTTTAATTGTTCACACTTATTGATACTCTATACTGCATTGTATGTAGAGAGGGGATTATGCTTTGTCACTTTTACATTTTGGACTAAATGGAGTACGGTCAATAAGGCCAAAAGAAATTTTGTTTGATTGTCCATAGATCACTTTCAATTTTTTTTTCTTCTCGCTTGCCCCTTTTTTTTAAAATGAGATGTACTTGTTGTGGTAACCAAAACGGGGAAAATCTTGAAAAATGTTGATGACTATTTTTATTTTCTAAACACTTTTAACGACTAAATTTTCGACTAAAATGTATACAAAAAATGGAAATTTTCAACAACAAAAATGAAATTTTCAACAACAAAAAAGAAGGAAAAATATTTGGGGTCAGAAGGATTTCTAGGGTCATGCAGACAAGAATAATCAAACAATTTTTTGTTGTTGGCCTAAGTGACAAGTCACATCAAAAAGACTTGTGTTCCCAATGTCTGATTTTCCTTCAATGAGGCATGCATTCAAAATCATAGAATGCAGTGCATTGTCATGCCACCAACTAACATGTCCATATATGGGAATAGCTCACATATTTAAATGGAACTCATATTAAAGGCATATTATGTGATCTTTTCCATGGGACGCCCTCTATCCTTGATTTTTTTTTTTAAAGCAGATTTTCTTGCAGATTTACGTTTCTGATCATAAATCATAAATATATTCTCCGTTACAGAGCGATGCAATTCCTAATTACTTTAAAATCATGGTTTAAAGAGTGAAAATAAACTGTCCTGGTAGCATTCTACATTTTCATTCTAAAAACCATGATTTTAAAGTAATTAGGAATCGTATCAACAAATCTGCAAGAAAATCTGCTCTCAAAAAACCAAAACAAAATCAAGGATAGAGGGCTTCCCCTGGAAAAGAACGCATACTATGCCTTTAATACAGAATGGATTTTGCCCGGCTAAAACCTCCTTTATGCAAACCCTTAGATAATAAAACCACTCAAGAGTCGGTGCTCATAGAGTCGTAGAAATACTGAATATTGATGATCCAACCTGGCGAAGTGATAGAATGGTAACACCGCTAGTGCTATGGTTACCGTGGCAACCATTTTGTATAAAATATTGTGCATGTTTTATGAGATAATGTGCTCAAGCAAAGATAAAAGCCATTAGGGTGGGTAATAACCCAGAATCTGTCGTCATTATTGTTATAGGAATTTCTTTTTCAATTCAATTTAAATAGCTTCGAAGCAATATCTCGGCGTTGGTGAGCTGTGGTAGCAATAACATGGTTTCCATGGTAACGTTTTTTGCACAATTTGTATTGGATGTTTGAGTTGTAATAGAATAACAACCTTGGATTTCTGTTGGATTCTTGCGTTTTTTAACAGCTTTAAAGGGACAAGTAGAATACATGCATTAATGTTTTATATGACATATTATATATCTCCTGTAGATAGCACTCTTATATAAAGGTTATCGCCTGTAGATAGCACTCTTATATGACTGTTATCTCATGTAGATAGCACTCTGTACATTTCATTTAATATCATTGTAGAGTGCTGTCTACGGAAGACACCACTTTTACACATTTCATTAAATGCCTAATTAGAATGCTATCTACTGAAGATAGCTCTCTACAAGTTTCATTGAATGCCTAATTAGATTGCTATGTACTGAAGATACACAGCAAAAACAAAATTTGACCATTAATAAACACTACAACACATTCATTTATTGTTGTTTACGTGTAAAGTTATAGGAATAAGCGGTTACATAAATGCTACAATGCGTTGATACGTTTATTAACTGTTAACAAAATAGTGTTTATACCAGCAATAATAAACAATATGAACATTATTATTAGCACACATCCTTGTTTTGGATACATGTATATCATGGCCAAAACAAAATCATGTTTCACATGGGACAATTGTTTGAACACGCCCTGTATAAAGACCCTTTTTCATTGAATATTTTTAGTTTTTGCATGATTTAATGTTTGTCAACGTTTTCTTACCCCTTCCCAGTGCCCTCTCATCTCTCAAAATCTGTTTTGTGAACACTAAATTATGGAAAAATAATTTAAAAAAATGAAAACATTCGGTGAAATATTACTGTGATTTTGATCAAATTTCAGCTAATCCAAGGAGAACAAAATCCTAACCAGTAAGAGATTTTCTTGAAGACAAAGCACATAATGTGACCAGTCACGTCAAAAACGACATGTTGTCGGCAAATACAGTTTTGAGATAGAGGCCAATATATTTGGTGAAATATAATGAAAATAATAGAAAAAAATATGCTTCTTCAAATCATATCTTACGATTAAAAATCTGATTACCTTCAACATGGTGTCAGTTTAAAGCTTAAAATGTGCTCTTTCAAGTTATACCAATAACTCAGATTTGACTTGGGCCTCCAACATGTCCATTTTGACGCGACGGGTCACATATTTGTAAGATATACAACTGCCCCTGATCTATACTTACAGCGCAACAACACATTTTTGTTTTTCGGTCTAATCCTTAGTATGTGACTAAAGTGTAATTACTTTTGTTCATTGAAGCCAGATTTAAAGGCATATTATGTGATCTTTTCCAGAGGGCGCCCTCTATTCATGATTTTTTTTAGAAAGTAGATTTTCTTGCAGATTTACATTTCCGATCATAAATCATACATACATTCCAAGTTACAGAGCGATACGATTCCTAATTACCTCAAAATCATGGTTTTAGAGTGAATTTAGAGTGGAAAATATAAACTGTCGGGATTCCGACAGTTTATTTTCACTCTAAAACCATGATTTTTAAGTAATTAAGAATCGTATCGCCCTGTAACTTGGAATGTATGCATGATTTATGATCAGAAATGTAAATCTGCAAGAAAATCTGCTTTCTATTTTTTTTTCCATGTTGAGGGCGTTCCCGGGAAAGATCACATAATATACCTTTAAGAAGGAAATTACTTTCTATTTATACGATAATATCATGGCGGCATGCACATATGAAGCTTCTATGGTTAGGCTGATAATTAAGCGACGGGATTCATAGAATTCCTTTCTTTATTAAAATTTGATATACCTTTAGCGTCTTAAATTTGATAGAATACTGGCAAGTCACTGGATATTTTAAGTCATATTAAGATAAGGCAACACAAAAGAAAAAAATGTCTGTCATAAGTTATTCAAATTTTTATTTTCACTTTTTTGTAAACAAAATTGTTAATAATATTTTGTCAATTAACCTGATAATATAATATTCACCAATTGCGATTGAAATGAAACACTCCACTTGTTTTTTAATCTATCGAAAAAATGTTTTAAAGATTAATTTTGAACACAATCATCTGTGCACCTCATAATTTATCGACGGTCGGGAACATTTCCGTACAAAGAGGCTGTAGTGTAATACAATCACCACTTGTGGAGAGCAAAAACATGGCACTTTATAACTAGACCGTCCACTTGACTTTTCCGGACAAATCTCACATCTGTGATGTGCTTTTATATATACACCTAACACAAAAAGTTCCAGGCCAGGTGCTTTGATGTTCGCTAGTCCAAAATCAATAATCAGTACCAAACAGTGGCGTACCCAGCTTTTGGAAACTGGGGGTGGGGGGAGGCACAACCATACTTGTACCGACGAAAGGCATGATGTACCAACAATTTTTTTTTACAGACTCCCCAAAAAATCGTAAAACTTGCACAATTTGTTTTCCGTCAGCAGCTGAAATCGTGATAAGTGGGGGGGGGGGGGGGGGGGGTGGGGGGTTGCGATTAAGTTGTCCACATAACCGGCCAAAATATCGCTTGGTAAAAATCGCAAATCTACCGACGGAGGGTCGTTTTTACCGAGGAAGATATTTCAGGGGGGGGGGGGGGAGCCGGAGGAGGGGGGGGGGGGGGGGGGGGGTACGCCACTAGTACCAAATATCTGAGATGTAATGAGCAAATTTCTTCACCGTAGTTTGATAACTGGCAGCCATACAAATTGAGTGGACAGTTTTGAAGTTCGAAACATATGACCCTCTCGTTTATTATTTGACGCACATGGGTCTTTATGGGGTCTTCAAGATTAATGTAAACAATACAAAAATCAAGTCGCTTTTAACACATCAAAACAAAACAAATGCTATTCATATCCAAATGCAATCTATTCATAAAATATCAATCCCAAAGGGAAAATATGAAAAACCACAAAGAAGATAGTAAGAAACTTCTACCTACCTCTTCCCCCCCCCCCCCCCAACCCCCTTGCGATCTAATTGCAGCGACCATTCCTCACCAGAAAGGTGTCGTTTTTATTTTTATTTTGGACGACATAAGCCCTCTTTTAACGTGGCTGTTCACTCACATGCATGTAAACGGGGCAAAATGTGTATTAGTTATAGGCTTTTTTTTTCTTCTTTTTCTTTTTGGCTGAAAAATATGTGGTTTATGTCAAGACAAAATTGGTATAGGCCCATATGTCAATTTAACTAATGTTTCTAGTGTGACAATAGTCTAAAAAACATTATTTTGGCTTACTTGTTCATTTCAAGCAAAAAATAGTAACATTTAGACACTTTTAATCATATTTAAAAATTTAAAAATTAAAAAAAAAAATGCGACCATAGCTTTTGCAATATTATAATTGTGGTCGCTGAGGGCAACGCAATTCCTTTTTTTTTGGGGGGGGGGGGGCCTTAATTGCACAATGCTCTATTGAAGTTTATTTTTCTTTGAACGTTGTGACCAGTTACCAATGTAACAAGGTTTATTCAGTTAGACAACTTGTGACATACTTAAGGAGCACTGAGAAATTGCCGGAAAATTAAATAAATTTGGAAGTATAATTATAGGTGCAAATATACTGATTTCCAGGAAAATTTACTCTACCTATCTCTCAGTGGCCCTTTAAATAGAGTAATTGATTAACAATTTCCACCAAAATGTCACAAAATGTTTCAGAAATGCCACAATTATTGAATTTGATCACCATATTTGGAATCAACATGAGAAATGCATTAAAATAAGTACAAACATGCCTATTGATTCAGTAATTCTTGATATAGGCTTTGAAAGTTGGGAATTATCTTTGAAAAGTCTTTTTTTTATATGGTAAAACTAATAGCCAGCTGTGTGAAAATTGTTAACTGGTACCAGCCTCACAGGCAATTTTCTAACATAAATGGACCTCTTGTTTCCCATTTATATATAGTGTATATAGTCTAAGCCCATTCATTTCTCTCGATTGATACAATTGCAACACGTTTTGAAAAGACATTTCTCGGAGCTATAAATACAAGAAGCTTCCAGACAGCCAGTCATATCTAGCTGTCGGGTCATGGCCTATAATTTGATCGCAATGTGAAGATGCGCTGCCGGTTAAATTGACATTGGAGGCGGGGACGGATCGGTTACGTGGGTTTGGAGCCGGCGGGCTTGTACTGTATACATAGCACCGATGCCTAGAGCTGACTGTACAAAGATGAAGTTATTATGACAATTCCAATTCAGGATCTATATTGCTATTTATATAATAGCAGTATGTGCGTATTAGAGTGTTGGTCCCTGCGAAAATGTAACAAAGATTGCCTACAAGCTGACATGAGACAATCCTTTGAGGCTTGGGCAACTGAAAAATAGATTGCATAGATACTCTTGCTCGCTTTTTGTTGTGAGGCTGTAAAAAGAAAAACAGTTGACTTGCTTTTTATCATCTGAAAACCTAGGGTCGCTTAAAAAAGAAGACGTTAATATCATATTTTGTTTAATTAATAGCAAAATGTGTTCTGTTTATGTGTAACTGCGACATAAACATGTACACTGCAAAAACTGTGGTGTTAAATTTAACACCACGGGTGTTAAATTTAATACCAGTACGGATTCACTATAGGACCACACCACCTGGTGTTAAAATGACACCATCACTAGTGTTACAACGTTGGTGTTAAATATAACACCAATGGGTGTTACAATATGACAACACCAGTAACAATTTTACACCTTCTGGTGTTAAAACATTAAAAACTTTACACCTTCTGGTGTTAAAATATTATTATTTTTACACCTTCTGGTGTTAAAATATTAATGTTAGATAAGTTGAAGTACTTTAACAATAAAATACTTGCAAATAACATATTTCACTGTTCAACAGTTTAAATTTATTAAAACTTGAACGTTTTTGTGAATTAATGTTCTTACTTACCATTTAATTATGGAATGGTGCATGTTGTAGATCGAATCACTAGATCAAATGTATAAATATACAATCCAAAGTGTTAAAAACCAATATAACCCACCCCCGTGCGCATGTGTGGAATAGTGACACCCATGGGAGTTATTCTTACACCAAGTTTAACACAAGAAATTTAACACCATGAGAAGTGTTACATCAGTTATTCCTATGGTGTTGACCTAACACCAACATTAACACCAGGAGCGTAACACCGGCTCAGTGTTGCAGTTTAACACCGGAGTTTTTGCAGTGTAACATTGTAAATTACGGGCTTATGGTCCCACACCACCAAATATCAGTTCCTATTGCTTTGTGAGGTTAAGAGGTCAAGTTTGTGTTAATTTTTTTCACCTTTAGAGCAAACTGGTTCCATCAAATCATTGTTTTTATTGAAGATCAAGATGTCTTCTGCTTAAAAACAATAATTTTTGTGGGGGGTTACCAAAAAAAAATCCCGCTACGGGCCAATGATATCTATCTTAGGTACGAAAGGTTGCCTATATCTTAAGATCAGGGATTTTAACTCTAAATTAGTGGAAACAGTGAAATTGTGTAAAATTATACTATTCAAGAAAAAGCTAGAGATTTTGGGCCTAATGTGAAGGAAATAACCTACAAATGCCAAATTATGAAATATTTAGGTATATTTGAAGCACCTTTTACCTTTTCTAGGATGTTATATTTAGACTTATGATGGGTCAATCTTAATTTCGAACACTGCCGGGTATTGCCAGAATGCAAAATATGATTTGGTGGTGTGCACTCTTATGTGTTAAATATTAAAAGTTGATAGTTTTTAGGAAAGAAGAAATATGGTACACATGTTCAGTAGTCTTTAAAATCTATGTTTTTGTAATCAACCGGCCGACCCTTATTTTGGCACTTAAAGGGCAAGTCAACTTCTGTGTTTGCCAAATTGCATTTGCCAAATTGCCTGCTTTTTGGCTACCCTGTATTTGTAGTGTTCCACAAATTATAATAATAAAACATTATTCACAATTATGACTGCATGGTACCATGATAATAATAAATACATTCAATTTAATCCCGGATTATTTTATGTGAATTTCAATATCACATAATTGAACTTTACAGGACTTGTGACAGTTGACACCATCAGTAAGTTTCAGTAACCAGATGCCTGGTATTATATTCTATAGTTGATCTGGAGGGGGGTGGGGGGGCTCTTAAGGCATGAAGATTAAGTTTAAATGAATTTCCACAGAGTAAAAGTTGTTCATATATCCTTCAATATTTGTCATGTGATCAAGCAAAGTCGGAACTCGCAAATAATGATTTTAAGATATATAGCCAAACAGAGGAGGTAATGTCTATTGTTTTTGTATCCCTTCAACTACTCGTATCTTTGGAACCAATTGACCAATTTTAATGGGCCTCTGCAAAGTGTAGCTTTTCAAATGATCTATGCAATCAAGCAGAAAAATGAAAAGTGCAATCTAACCAGCTTCCGACTCATCTTGCTTGATCACTCCACTTATTTAAAGACAGACATTTCCCCTCGTTTAATAGCTGCTTGGCAAAACAAATAGATGAAGCAGGTTACTATAAAAGTAGAAATTTCCGCACGTGTATTTTTTCACGATTTGCAAATTTTGAAAAAATTGTACTTGTTTTTATTCTCGCGATTTTGAGCTTCCTTACATAGACCTACATACAAAATGATTATATGTGCGTGTTTTTATTTTTGCGCTTGCTGATTTTAGCGCGAAAAGCGTGAAAATAAATTGAGCGTGAACATTTCGACTTTTACAGTATATAATACAGGCAACAGTTTTTTCATATCCATTGCAACTGTTGCCTTCCAGCATGAAGCTTTGTAATACGTCAATGCTTTAGGGACTGATCGAGAGTTGAGTGGCTTTGAAATGACGAAAGACTAAATCAAGAGAATAATAATAAGGAATAATCCGGAGTAATTTGATGGGATCGTGACATTTAAAACCAATTGTAGATGAATTTATTTTCGAACAGACACATTTATTAAAGTTGGAGTGAAATGAAAATCATTATCCACTCTATTAACTACTCATGGGCCTTAACGTGGGTAATTAGTTACATTGTGTTTATACCCTCTCAAATTTGGAAGAATTTACCTCGATATAAAGAGGGATATAGAGCATATTTTTTTTGGAAATCTGAAGCTTAGCATTGGCATCTTGTGTGTCGGGGAATATGATTTTGATGCATTTCAAAGATCAAAGCATTTCAAAGATGCCTTGTTTCCCCTATTGAATCATGGGTATTTTCAACAAAAAAAGTCCAGTCTTTAACCCTAACCCCCACTACAAATTCCTAGGCTGGAACAATCTGGCAGTGGCGTAGCCAGAGGGAGGGGGGGGGGGGGGTGCGATTGGCGAGGGCCCCCAATATTGACTGTTGTGTTGGTCGAGATTGGCACTGTCGGTTCATTTGACAAAAGGAATCCTGAAATTATGATGGTCAAAAGTACACAGATGGAAATTGTTCGTGCGCTATGCGAGCATGTGTCCCCCAAATGCAATATTTGTTGGTATACAAGCTTGTTTAGAGCTAAAATGCACCTCAATAATAGCAAATATAAGTGTAAAGTCAAAAAAAATTGCGCAAAATTCTTTAGTCAGACAATCTTGTCGGTTCACTTTCATTTCTTGCCCCCCCCCCCATATGAAAAACCTAGCTAATTGAAACGCCACTGCAATCTGATATGGCATGCTTGCCATGTCAAATTTTTGGAAGCGGACCGGTATAGCCCTGTCAACAGAGTGTATGACTTGCAGAAACGCAGCGTGGGTTCGATCCCCGGTGCATGTGGAGTCTGACCCCTCAAAAAACAAAAAAAAATAAAATAAAATAAATAAAGAATAAAAATGTCACCCATTTTTTCCCCTCCCCTGATATATAATTGACAAAAACAGACACCTGAAGAGTTAAGGTGCGTTCATACTCCCGTTGTTGCGCATCGGCCGACGTGGATGGACATTGGCGCGCAAGTTGAAGCAATATGTCGAATTTTATCCATCGACGTCGGTCGATGCGCAACGACGGTAGTATGAAAGGGCCTTTAATGTTAATGATATGAATCCATGTTGATAGATGGCGTGAGGTAAATGAAAATCTCAAAGACGTTTATTCCGACTCGATAGCTTATTTACATGTACATGGAAGATATACTTGTCTTAATTGTTCCAATGTGAAGTTTTATCAATCCACAACAAGCTATCGAATCACACAAACCCAAGGTTTTGCATTTTGTAGAAATTTCTAGCACATGTGTGTTGTAATTTGATGTCTCTCAATGCGGTTCAATATAAGTAATGTTCTAGAGGATTTTGACTTTGTTCATATATATGAGCTATGGATTCCCACAAGTCAGTACATGTGTACAGACAATTTAGGCCCAAAAAAAAGAAGTTGACTTGCCCTTTCAGGGCCAGAGTTTGGGTTGGACGGTCAGATTTTTTTTTTTTTTTTGGATTTTAAAAAATTTAAACAGGGAGATACTACACAAAAACACGTTTTAAAGAGATTTTTTTGTTGATTTTTTATTATTTATTATTTTTAATTTTTAAACAAGCAGAAACGTACTGTTCAAAAACACGTTTCATCTTTCTTAATTGTTATGTGCTTCCTTCAATTTTTTTATTTATTTATTTTGTTATTCATTTGTTTTTTTATTCGAAAAAATAGCAACCCTAGATTTCCGAAAATTTGGGTCGGTCGGAAAGGGCAAGTCAACTTTTTTTTAGTTTTGGCCTTATAGCAAACAAATATTATCTCTGAGGTGTGATGAGGGACATGAAGTTTTTATGGGGAACTATCTCCTGTATATATATATATATGATGCAAGCAAGGGGCATATTTCAAATAACGTCAGTTTTCAATTCATCTTTAGTCCTCTAAACGCTTTCCATGCGGCTATATTGGTTTTACCAAATGCAAAACAGATTTTTCAGAAACCTTTCCTAACTTTCAAGGTCTATTTCAAGGATTACTGAACCAAAACTAGGCATGTGTGTACTTATTTTAGAGCATTTCTCATGGTGATTCCAAATATGGTAATGAAATTCAATAATTTTGACATTTTTGAAAAATGTTGTGAACATGTTGGAATGTTGTCTGCAGACGCCTGCCGCGTGGAAAATGTTAAGGCATATAAAATGATTTTTTTATTAACAAATGTTCACATCACTCAGGTTTTAATCAAAAAGGGTCATTATTTCTTAATTATTTCTTTATCATCTGTCCATTTTGATTCCAAATCTGGAAGAGCCCTTCACCGCGTATAGTACCCACTTTCAATGTTCTGCAGCTGCATATATAGTGAAATCAATACCACATTTTCTGAAGTAGGGCAGTAAGTGTATCTTTTGCAATTACACTATAGGACTGGCCCAGCTTTCAACTGTATCTTAGACCAAAAATAAATTTGTTTGTTTGCCCGCCGCGACCGACCCAAAAATACGAAAAACTTGGGTCGCTATTTTTTTTAAACAAATTTTGTAGAATAATGTTGCATAATTATATTGCATGTTTCAAGCCGAAATCCATCGATTTTAAGCCAAAAATTATATTGCTCAAAATTCATCAAAATGTCACTTTCTATATAAACGTATAGCCTAGCCTATACATGTATGTCAAAATGGAAGAAGTGAGAGTGACAAAAAAGAAAGAAAAATAGAGCGACCTACAGACCCTCCACATTTTTGACAATTAAGGGCAAACAAACAATTTATTTATTTGGCCTTATACAAATACACACACCTGAATGTCAGATGTCATTATTGAAAACTAGAATACGCACACAAGATGTATCAAGAGAAACATAATAGCTCATCATCTACAAACGAGCACAAAAGAAATTGGCGATTGATATCGCCAGTCATACTCGCTTTCCAAAATGTAGAGCGCTATGCAATTGCACTCTCCGTGTGTAATCTAACTCTCGTTACATTTCCCCGACTACCGGCAGTTTCCCGAACATGAGCAGTTCGCCTAATGGATGCGTGGTTGATTATCGATACGGTACTGTCACGGAGGACTTCAAATAGGGCGTACAGGAGAGATATATATCGGTGTGTGTGTGTATTTGATAAAAGCAGAAAAGCTTTTCGGAGATATATAGCACAAAATTGTGAAAGTGCACAGGGACCGTGTTGAGACGCAGTCAGTGCTGACTGTCAATGCAAAAACCAAACAAACAGCAAATAAGTTGCTGTGTGTCTGGGAAAATATGCTGTAACTTTAATATATATGTTTGAAGTCGTTGACCTAATTAATAACAAGCGTCAAATAGGTTTCTACCATTAAAGCGATTATATTCAGAAATGTTTGTAGTGAACTGTAAAAATGTATTATATATTTTAACAACACAAATATTTTCAGCCAAAGCAAAATGGTGCAGTTGCCTGTCAAATACAATGTTGAGATCTTAATACCAACAAAAGGAACTTTTAATTATTGCAATTTTTTTCTGGTTTGTTTCTGATTTTTTTGAAAATTGCTAAAAATTGCTTTGAAGAGGTTTTTTTGCCTTAAAGGGGAAAGCTTCTTGTTTGAATTTTCAGGTGTAAAGGATTATGTACCCTTCCATTTAGTGCTTGGTGCTAGAATAATTGGAGAATAAACTTATTTTGGCATTGGAGGCACCATGATCTACATTTTTGGGAGGTGAGAAAAAGTTGGAGGGATGGGGGGGGGGGGGGGGCAAGAGGACAAAAGTCAAAATTGCCTTAAATAAGCTTAATTTGGTCTAAAATTAGACATTTCAGTCCGATTTTTGAGCAATTTTGACGTTCAAGTCAACATTAAAGTCAACATTTAAGACAACATTTAAGTCAACATTTTCAATTGTAGGGATCTTGAACGAGGAGCAGGCTCACACCATATGTCCTGTCATGTCTTTTAGGTTATTCAACTTTTAATGAAATGGTTATTTTAAGAAATAAAAAAAAAGTTATGCCTCACTGTTATCTATTTACATTGTTCAAGTTCCCTATTGAATCGCCTATGCGATCCTCTATATATGTTGGTATATGATGCGTAACCCTTCTCATCTTCAGTGGTAGTGTTTGTATGCACAAAAAACAATAGTCAGCTCCGTTAAAATGCAGGGGTCGCATTCTGACGCGTCTGGATGTTCGTTACCGTAAACAATATTTGATCCTTGACGGAGTAAAGCGCTTAGCACATGTACATTGTACAGCAATACATTTATACAGTAAGTGTGTACGGTTAATAAATTCGCGTCCTGGACCTCTCACTTTCTTGTTTGACGCGTCAGGTTTCATATTGGAAAGACTTGCCGCGGGTCCCGATCAAAATTGAAGGGACCCCTTAAATTTGACGATGTATATAAATGGAAACCTTAAGAAATTCTGTAAATTACATATCCATCCTTTGCTCACAATATAAATTCATTAAAACTGTCCGTAAAAAGTAAAATTGTCAAATACCCAAACTTCAGGACCCCTCAATTTCTTGGGGGACCCATTAAATTTGTTTTTTGAAGTCCTACAGGGTCCTGAAAAATTTCATAGGACCTCTCACATTTTTGATCCAGTGCTATCCCTGTTAAAATGTCAACTTGTATATTAATAGCTATTATAGTAACATGTTAATTATCATAGCTTTCACAAATACTGTAAAAGTGGACTTTTTTGCACTACATTTATTTTCACGCTAAAATCAGCAAGCGCCTAAATAAAAATTAAATAAAAGAGCACAAATATATTCAGTGTGTATGTAGGTCTATGTAAGGAAACTCAAAATCACAATAATAAAAAACAAGGAAAATTGTTCAAAATGTGCAAAGCGCAAAAATGTCCACTTTAACAAGTATACAATCCCACTAGATGAACTCCATACCTATTTGTCCTTACCGTAACACTATTGCCTCAATATTGCGGTAAAATTGTCCGAACGACCATAAGGCAAAAAGAAAAAAGTTGTTTGCTTGCCCTCGTCCGACCGACCGTGTATTACAGTCCCGACCGTGTACGGACCGTGCTTCTTTTCTTTTTTGCAAAAAAAAAGGAGAAAAAAAAGAGGATATTTTTCAACAACAAAAAAACCTTTTTCATGTCACGTATATGACCTTCATAGACCCCCATGTGACCCCATATGGGACATCTAAGGTCCTTTTTTGGACTTTGACAATGAAAAAATGTACAACATTTTTATATTTTTCTTTATTTCTGATATTCTGGTACCTAATTTGGGAAATAAAAAAATTAATAAAAAAAATCCGACCGACCGACCCTACCTTTTGGAGAGCATGTGGCAAGCAATTTTTGTTGTTGCCTAAGGCAAAGAAAAACCCAACCTCTTGTTCTATAGGCTTTACCGACCCATTTGTTTTTGGATTTTTCAGAACCAAAACAAATGTGTGCAAATTTTTTAACAACATTTTGATTTTGATTTTACAAAAATTGATAAAAAAACCCTTCAAAAACACCCAAATGCCTGACACTACCTGAGAAGTCTATGGCATGTCTGTAGAACGGGGTTGCTGGTTTTTTTGCCTAAAATGTAGAAATGCAAATTAGGTGATACAAACTAGGAAGCAAAATGAATGCATAAAATGAATGCATACACAATTCAGATGGGCAAGAGATTGGCTAAAAATGTTATAAATATTGTAACAATGTTTGCATGGGGAGATAGCTAAAAATAAACTTTTAAAAATTATTAAAATTTAGCAAATGAAATGATGTAAATGTGATAAAAATACATGCTTTTTGATTTACTATATTGAAATATGATAAAATATGATAACTATATATAATATATACTCTAAATTATGTATACATTTTAAAATGTTATTCCATATTCTCTCATATAAACACCCACATGGTTTATACATTAAACATCATTACGTTTAAAGCATATCAATGTCACATTTAGAAATTCAATAGAGACATTGAATAGCCAAAAACCTATGAAAAACGACAGTCTGTTCACGTTTTGCATCAAAGTTCATATAAAAGTGGTATTCATTTTTGGCCATATTATCAAAATGTGTGAGTTTTGATTTTAAAAATGAGCTGCAAATTAATACCCTCAGAACACCCTCAAGGTGTTTAATAGAGAGAATATGTTACCATGCAACAATATGTATAAATATAATGGATATGTAAATTTGTAAAATATGCAAATTATGTAAAATAAGTCACTCATCCATTCCCAAACCAAACTACTGTAAAAGTGGTAATTTTCGCGGGAGTAAATGTTCGCACTTTGCCGAGGTTCGGCCATTTCGCTTGTTTTTAAATTCACAATTTGAAATTTCATTTCAAAGACTTATAGACAAAATGTATATGTTCGCGTGTTTTTATTTTCGCGGTGGTTGCTTGGAGTACGAAAAGCGGAAAATTATTGTAGCGCGAAAAATGTCCACGTTTACAGTAATCCATTGCCCTTATAGGCACTGAAAAACCCCAACCCTGTTCTGCAGGGCCAACCAAACTATTCCATTATAGAAATGGGGGTGGGTGGCATCTCCCGTACAAATAAATACCAAACCATAAGGTCCGTCCGCCCTTAGCACGAGGGTGTCGCCCCCCTATCTCTTACCGTCACCATACACCTATCTTATATATACAGGTTATAGTCAATCTGCTACAATGGTTCTTCGGACTAAAATTAGGTAATGCTCAAGTACAAATAATCATCGGATACAGTAGTGTGTTTTTTTACTCTTCATTTAATAGCCGACTTGCATATCAGTGTACTTACCTTTCTGTTGGTCTCGATAGATTTACCTTGTACATATTCATTGGTGTATATATATATATATAGAAACAATTTCATGTGCAACAAATCACAGAGTACAACAGCTTACAACCTACACACAACAAATAGAAAACGAGGCTGAATTGAGTCCATGATATAAATACAGTACTACGGTGCTTTAAGTGATATCAGTAATATATTATACATTTAGTATCCCAAGTGTAATTGTAACCAATGGAGATTCAATGCAATCCATTATAACGTCACATCATCGCTTATATGTACAACACTCAAAATGCTAATAACTGTAATGGAAGACATACACGCAACACTTACCCAGCTATTTCCGTTCTTTTTCTTATGTCCTCCCTCTTTCTCCTCCTCCTCCTCTGTTCCCCGCACACAGGTAGAGGTCGCTGTGATTGCCACGGAGAATGCGCTGCACTTCTTCGACGCCGCGGCTCAGCTCGCCGGTGGAGCACGTCTGTATAGGGACACGGATGAATGGCAAGTGAGTGGGAGTTTTAGTTGATTGTATAGTGTGGTTAAAGTCAATTGGATTTTCTTGTTCACTATAAAAATGTATTTCTAGATATTATAGCCATAAAAAAGTCATTGCTATATGTAATAAATCTCAGCAAATGAACACATATGAAATGTGGTAAAGTCAATTGGATTTAAAGTGTTTTTTTTCGAGATATTAGCCAATAAAATTAAATGAACAGGTTATAATTGCTGTTATAATACATCTCAGCAAAGGGATATATGTGACCAGTCATGTCAAAAAGGACATGTTGTCGGCAAACACAGTTTTGAGATGGAGGCCAGTATTTATAATTGGTGAAATTTAAAGAAAATATAAAAAACCTCTTCTTCAAATCATATCTTTTGATTAGGCTATATTAAAAAATCTTTTGTTTCAAAGCTCTTCAGTTTTTCAAAACCTAATGGGGAATGCAGGTATTTTTATGTTTTTTTTTCGGTTTAAAAAAAACAAATTATGAATATAAAATATTGAAATCCTTATAAAAGTGACCTTTTGTATTTTTAAATGATGTGATCAATGAAAATCTGAAAAATCGGTGAAAAAAAATTATAACAAATGTTTTTTATTTATTTTTTCTAACGCGCACCAATTAACTAACACGAGCGGGAGCTTTGAGACAAATGATTTTTTTTAATATAGCATTACAAGGACCAATAACCTTCATCTTAAAATGTGCTTTTGCAATTCATACCAATAACCATGATAACTCAGTATTATGCATTGAGAATCTTCAGTCCTATTCTTTTAAAGCATTTGTAAAAACCTATTATTCTGCATAATATGTCACTGGAGCGATATTGGCCAATATTTTTAACACTTGGAGGTCTCTTTATAACACTGCACGAATACAATTAATATCCCAATTGTATGTGTAGCAGTCACAAAATGCAGTATTTTGAGAATTTTTGTGAGAATTTGTTTTGGGTTTTTTTGGTATTTTTTTAAAACATTTTTTTTGCAATTTGTTGGGTTATTTTGTTTTTAAATTGCAACTTTTTAATTTTGTTTTAGCAATTTTAACCAACAAAATACATATATGTTGTATATTTTTACATTTAAATATGGTGATTTTATATATGGTCATGTGTTTTAAGCTCGCCTCCTTTCGCGTTACACACGGATTTTGGCTTTCACGACATGATTTTAACTTTACACATTTATATTTGCTTGTATACCCCCCTGAGGTAGTAAAAGTATATATTTTCTGAAGGGAAATTTCATGAGAAAACCAAATATGCCATTAAAATTATAGTACGACTAAGAACTAAAATGGTATGATCGGAAATGTTCGGAAAAATATCAGAGTTTTTAATTTTTAATTCGAGATCCATATATTTTTTATACCTACCCCTATCATTATTTACTTTACATATTTGAATTCCTCATGAAATTACCCATTAGATGATATATAATTGTTAAAGTTACTACGTCGGTATGGTAATTATACCGGCTAGTGAATATCTCCAATTTTTATTTTATATATTTTTAGAATTTTCAAAAATATTTGTTTAAGGATGAACCCTTCCCTGCATTTCTGAATTCCTCTAGTTACAAGCTTTCCAAAAATGTATACTTTTGCTATCATAGGTTGAAAACTTTTTCTGTTATTGTCATTTTTATAAATCCGGTAAATTGAGGCTGATTATTCATGTTTACTGTGTAGCGAATAGGAAGAAAGCTGATGTTCATTGTCTTATCCATAATTAATTAGTTGTTACAAATAGTTGACAAGTCTGTTGAACCACATACTTAAAGACTACTAATTATCCTTTAAAATGGGACCAGAATGGTGTTTGTAACATTAGGAGATGACTAGTTATTGTAAAAAGAACAAAACATGGGATTATCCCCATTGAGTTTGTACAGGCGACACCCCTTCCAGAAACACCCCTTCCAGCACCACCCCTGGTCCCCAAACATCAAACAGCTGTATCTCCCATTCTGTATTAGCTATACCAATGCCATTTTGCAGGCAGATAGCTTGTTATTAGGGCTTTAAAATGATACCAAATTTGTTGAGATAGCTTTTGTGGTTTTAAAAATATTTGAGGAAAATTACAGCATGAAACTAAAAAATGTAACGGCACCACCCTATTGGGAGGCGAGTTCATAACGCGTGACCATATATATAATTTTTTCTTTTCAATTTTTTGTTGTCAAGTCAGATTCTCAAAACATTAATAATGATAAAAATAGATGGATTTTTTGCATGATACACAAATATATTGGTCTCGCTATGAGTTTTAAAGATATTGCGCTCGACTGCATCTCGCACAATATTTTTAAAAACTTATAGCTCGACCAATATATTTGTGTATCATGCTCAATCCATCTAATTTGATATCAGAATTGACTATAGGGGCCTCCAGCATGTCCAGTTTGACGTTTGCGATGTTGAAGCGTTAATGTTAATCATGGCTATCATAACATCTTGGTAATGTGTGTGAATCACTCTTCAAAGGGCATCATTGAAAACTAAATGTAGGGTATACTAACGAAACTCTGCACATTTATTTATTTGTCAATACATATTACGCTCCTGATTTATCAGTTGAGCACTTTTTGATTATCTTTTGATATCTTAATGTGTATAGATCTCCTTTGGAATATATTGTTGCTCTGATCGCTAGTTTTAACACCATTGATTGTGTATTCTCATTTTCAATGTGTCAAAAGCCTGCGAAGAGAGAGACATCTTTTCGCCTGACGATTGGACAAAATGACCGTATGGGATTGTCCATGAAACTCAGAGTAGTGATAATATTCCGGAAGGTCTATACCTCTGAATTTGTATACGCTCTACCGTTTACGGTATTGAGCACTTTGTTCAATGGCTAGTCTAACCAGAAACGGTTGTCAATACATATTTTTTCATTTATGTATTTACTTATTCATTTATCTATTCATAATTTTGTGTGAATATTGCAGCGTTTACTCTATGCCAATATCACATTAAATTTTAGAGACTAGCATGTACAGGGTGTCCCAGAAAACTTTGATTTTTAAACCATGGATTTCATTAATATTTATACATTCTGGAAACCTTGGGATCTCCACGTTGAGGGGACTCAAGGAAGTTTTTGATTTGATTTTTTGAATTTTGTGAGTGCTGTATTTATTGAACTATTAATCAAACGCATATAAAAGTATACATTTTTGGAAAGGAAACGGATCAGTGAATTCAAATTTGGCGTCAATTTTGACCAAAAATGTTGATTTTTGAGAAAATCACAAAATTCACTTTTTTGACCCAATTTTTTTTTAAACAAGCAAACAAAAATAATTTTGAGAACAAAATGCCCAAATTGCTTGATGATGATGTAAAGATACTAATGAAGAGACAATTTTTTTTAAACCTAATCTAATATTTTTTTGAAATTTTGACCAAAAAGTGCCAAAAAACATGAAAATTGATTATTTTTTCCCCTTTTTTTTACACTCTTAGTCAAAAATTGTATTCAACATTAGTGTCTTTAAATCATCATCAAGCGATTTGGGCATTTTTTACTCAAAATTATTTTTTATTAGCTTGTTTAAAAAAAATTGGTTCAAAAAAGTGATTTTTGTTTGATTTTCTCAAAAAATCAACATTTTTGGTCGAAAGTGATGCCAAATTTTCCATTTCCTTTCCAACAAAGTATACTTTTATATGCATTTGAGTCATAGTTAAATAATTACAGCACTCACAAGATTCAACAAAAAAACTTCCGTAAGTCCCCCTTAATATTAAAAATTGAAGGGGTCAGCTTACAAAACTTGTCACCGTCCATTCTGCTTATTTTTCAGTTGCTTATATATACTTTTGAGTTTTTCAGAAGATGAACTATATTAAATCAGCTTTTTTTAAATCTTATTTTATTTAAAAAAATCTCAGGAAAGACATAGTTGTCAAATATGGTGTATGAACAACAATTGTCATAATATGTAGTTGAAATTATTTATTTTTTAATCCCCTCTTTATTATTTTAATCACAACATCATTGAGCTAGTTAATTTGCAGAACTGTAGAATTACAAGTTCAAATTGCCTATAGTAAAATAAACCTTGTTTTTATGTCTTTGTAGAAATCATGCATAAATCATACGGAAGTCATGCATGCAAAGAGAAAAAAAGAATGATGGGTTCAAGTTCTTGAAGCGTGGTAAACTAATTAAATCCTTTGCTCCATCGTCAGCGGAGTGTGACATCATTCAAATTAACATTTTTGACGACCAACATTTTCCACTTGTTCTAACTACATTGAATGAGAGATCAATTCTTCTATTGAAAAACCATGCAATAACCATGGCGTGCGTACAGGGTGAGTCAGAAAGAACGGGCACTTTTTTCACAAAAGCGTACGTCACAAAAGATGTAGGCATGCATATACCAAATCAATGGTAGCGCTTCCAAGACCTACAATTTGGCTTTCATTCAAAAGAAGAATTATAATTCTAAAAATCGACCATTTTGTTATCATGTTACATTAATTTAAGAAAAGCCCCAAAATCTGAAGCAAATCCACGGAATGGTCGAGTTATCAAGCCATTCCTATAAATATTCTAATGGGGTTTACCTCCTGAATCAGTAAATATGCCTACTTTTACTTTTCCTTCTGATTACACAGATCAATTTATTTCCAGTCATTTTAAGATATTGTATCCAACATTGATCAGCATCTCTGAATCAGTCAACCAACAATACTATGAGTTATTGCCATTCCGTGTTAAATACCGGGTTCTACTCAAATGGTTGCAACTTTATGACGCAATGTTCGAAGTCAAATTATTTTTTTTTGAATAAAAGCCAAATATGTGTTCATCGAAACAACTTTATTTAGTTTCGAATATGCAGGCCTAATATTTCCGTGGTGCTTTCACCAAAAAAGTGCACATTCTTTCTGACTCACCCTGTAAATAGCACTCTGCCGTTTGAAACTTTGACATTTTTTTTGGCAATATCAAATGTGTAGGATTCTAAAAGAAACAAAACTGCTGCCATATTTTCCCCCCATTACTGCCTCTGATGTTCAAGCACTATAAAGAAAATTGAATATTTGTGAGTTTGAACATTTCACAAATCCTTATACTTTATATCGCCCAAATTTGTGAAAAATGTTATGCTCCTGAACATTTCACACTAACTCTATTTTACTTGATGACTTTTACAGAAGTTATTCAATTGATTATTAATTAAAATATATACTTTGACATTATGAAGAAATTCGACCTAAAATCGTAAAAACTAGGGTCGCATTTTTTTTTAGATTTAAATGTTATTAAAAGTGTCTAAATGTTACTATTTCTTGCTTGAAATGAATAAGTAAGCTTTTAAATAAATGTTTTTAATACTATTGTCACACTAGAAACATTAGTTAAATTGACATCTGGGCCTATACCAATTTTGTCTTGACATAAACCATATATATATCAGCTAAAAAAATAAAATTAAAAAAAATTAGAAAAAAAAAGTTTTAAGAAAAAAAGTTTGAAGAAAAATAAATAAAAAAATTCCGACCGACCGACCCAATTTTTAATTTTTGGCACTTGAGGGCAACACAGCTTATTATTTTTGTTGGCCTTAACCCTACCTTCCAAATTCATTGTAAGGTAAAAGAAGAAAAAAAACCTGTTCTATAGGAAAATGGACCTCTCAGGGGTAGGTTCAGTCGGTCAGTCGAGCGTTGTTGTTTTTTCTCAACATATTCGTGAAAATGGTGGTGAATTTCAACAATTTTTGAGATTTTAAAACAGATTTTAATATTTTTCAACAACAAAAATCAAAAATGTATGAAATTATTTTAAAATAATTTTTTTAAAAATATTAAAAGAAATGTTGTTGAAAATATGGAGACAAATAATTGAATCAGTTGGGCCTATAGAAATATAGAAAAGGGTTTTTCAGCCCTTTATGGCAAAAGAATGTATCTTATATGTAGTTTTCTAACAGTATACTTCCTTTTAACATGACCAAAGTTAGCTATTTTCTCCATAAATCATGTAGTGGTAAAAGGCAGTATATTACTTTTATTGTCTTTACAAGTTGCAACCTTTTCCTAAGTGATGATTATTGAACCAAGTTAACACAATCCATGTTAAAAGGAAGTATATCATTAGGAAAGTACATATAAGATACATCCTTTTGCCATAAAAGGGCTGTAATGGAGGTTTATCAAGGCAGATTCCTAATTATTGATCATTATACACGGCAGATTGTTAAAACGTATGATATATGGTATAGTATTGATTGATTGTGTGCTTTCAACGAAGGCGGCATGTGTTTCTAGCATGGTTGATGATGCCAATTACAGAGACATATATTTATTAATTGCACTAATTATCCAGATCAATTAGAGCTAGGGTTAGCCTGAATGTTAAAGGGATAGCACATATTTGCACATAATTACGTTAGTGCAGTATATGGCCTTGCTAGTCCATTTGCTCATAAATGGGCATATTAAGGGTACTGTCAACCTTTTTTAATTTATCAAGCACTGTAACTTTTAAACTAATTATGTTAGGTACATAAAAGTATACATTTTTTCAAATGAAATGAGTCGGAGAATCCATTTTTGGTATTAAATTGTACAAAAAATAGTGATATTTACATTTGATTTTTTAGATAAAAAACATATTGTTGGCACTTTTTGGTCAATAATTTTCAAAACTAAAAAATTGTAAGCCAAAAAAAAAATGCGATCCTAGATAATTGACTTTAGATGATTTTGGTGAAATTTTGAATTTTTAATCAAAAACTGATTTTGTTAGGTTGTCTGAAAATTGTTGGCGCCAAAAAAGTGATTTTTGGGCAAAAATGCAAAAATCACTATGTTTAGTGAAATTTGATACCAAAAATGGATTCTCTGACTTCATTTCATTAATAAATATGTATACTTTTGTGTACATCACATTTATAGTTTAAAAGTTACAGTGCTTGATAAATTTGGCGCCAAACAGGGTTGACACTCTCCCCTTAAAGCCAAATATTTGTTATTATATGTGCAACATGTCATTACATAATAGGATAGGATGGGGGGGGGGGGGGGTTTGTCTGTTGTTGTTGTAGTTTTTGTTTCGTTTTTTAAGTGAATAACTTCCATTCATGTGCATTCAATCATAACGTAACACATTATTTTAACCCCTGCCCGTTTGCGTTTCTTGCGATATTCATGTTCTCTGCATGAGTTGCATGAGTTGCTTTAAGGACAAACAACAACCCTGTTTTTACGAGCCAGACCGACCGACCCACTTCTTTCAAGATTTGTTTCTTCTTCTTATTATTTTTTTCTTCTTTTTCTCAAATCATGTCAAATCAGCCGTTTTTTGGCCGACAATCTGTTGTAACAAAATGCCAGATTTTTTGCAGATCCTGCAAACTACTGGCGCACTGTGGTGTGATGGTGCGTGAATTACCTCATGTTTATTCACGAGTTTATCAGCGCACACTTTTGGAACTGTATTTTTTTCAGTCCTCACATTTTGAGCACCCCTCGTAGTCGTAGGCGCTGTGCGTAAAAAGCAAAGACACGAAGGATATATAAATAGTCTAGGAAAAGTTGTGCAGCCATTTTGATTACGCAATTACAGTCCTCCCATGTTATAGAGAGATCAAGCCCCTCAAGATAGAGGAGCCCCTCAAATCATTTCCAATAGTGACAATATCCACTTTTATTTCAGCTAACACAATTTAAATCAGCACAGGTACATCCATCCTCAATAGAATGCCAATTCAAATCTAATTACAATTGCATATGGTACTCGCAAATCCTTCAGGTAATTGGAGCCACAGCCTTTTGCAACATTAATGTTGCATTCAGCTCTTGGGGAGAATTTCGATCAGTTTTCCCCACTGCTCATGCAGGTTGCCAGAACCAACTCAAATTAGATCCATATCGACGCTTTAGCGCAACAAAGTCCTAACTGCAGTAGCTGCCAGATGTTAATCATATTATATGGACTGGCCATCAGGCAAAAGGGTGTAAGTTGTCAGAAAAATGCATTTTGAGATATTGATGGAAAGGCTTGGAAAAACAAAGAAAATCAACAATTTTTCTTAAGCATTTTGTTGGTATTATTATGATCTCAACTTTTTCTCTGAGAGACAACTGCATCTTATGCGGCTGTACACATGTGGTATTCCTAAACAGCTAAGGGACGCACCATTTGATTTTCAGGGGGGGTAGGAAGTTTGGTTCGGGGTTGTTTTTTTGCCGCCGTAAGGGGGGATTTTTTTTTTTTAATGTATCCATTCATATTGAGTTGGGTGGGGGTAGAACTTCTTTTTTTTTTTTACTAATCAGGGGTGGGGGGATCTTTTTTTTGGCCTGCATAGAGGGGGAATCTTTTTTTTCCAAAAACTTCCTACCCCTCCCCCTGAAAATCGAATGGTGCGTCCTTAAGAATGTTTAGACAAATCTGATTGGTTCTCAGAGAAATCGGCAACAACTACGTTACATTGATTAGCCTGATCACCCTCGCGTATTGGGTGGTAACACAAGGTTTCTTCCATATCGCGCACCTCTGCAGTGTGTCTACTGCGATTTTCCAGCACGCTCATGTGGTGCGTATTTCGCTGTCGTATGGTGTACTCACCACACGGAATTTGAATGGAATGTTTTTGGGTTATTCGATACTAACAGCGGTATATTGCTGAAAACATACTAAGGTTGCTTTGCGATTAAATCACTCCTATGACGAGTTTTACGTCATATAAAAAACCTCGATACATCGATCAAGAGATCGCTTGACTGGAAACGACCAGTCGCGGCCAGTTGACTTCATTTCAACTCAAAAGATCGGTCGCTCATGACGTAATGAACACCATACTTTTTCAACCAATGGGGGAGGTTATTTTACTTCGAAATTAGCATAACCAATCAGCAGCAATTATCCCGGTTTGTTGTCGTCTGCGTGACCCGGGAATACCTGCGACTACCTGCGATTTAGTAGCTCGATGAGACATTTGGTCGCACTGTCGAGATACTTTTGAGCTAGTGAGTACTACGCGTCCTGTTGCAACCAGCGTCCGGCTAGTATGATTCCAGCATAAGTGTGTGGGCAATGAGAGTTACTATTTTGATTAAATAAATGTCTAAGGAATAAAGGTATTGGTTATTTAGACTGTACCCGTGTTATATTGTCTGACATAAATGCGGTCGGTAGTATTATTTTAAGTGAAACAACGACGCCGCAGGTATGGTCTAAAAAACAATACCTTTATTCTCTAGATATAAAGCAGACCCATCTGGTATAAACTAAAAAGTAACTCAGAGCAGCTATAGCAGATAGGACATTTTTGCATTTACATCCCAGTTATGTAAAATAGCTGCCACATTTTATACATGTGCTGTAAGATGTGCCCTTGTGAAAACACAATCTCACAAATGGCAGCTATTGCTGATAGGACTTTGTTGCGCTAAACCGTCAATATGTTCCAAAATAACTCCCAATATTGGATTTTATTCAGGCGGTTTTATATCACAATGCTCTATGTGTAAGGCCATAAAGCAAAAGAACCCTGTTATATAGGCAAATGGACCTCTCAGGTAGGGTCGGTTGGCGGTAGCGGCACCAGCATCATAATTTTGGGGGGGGGGGGGGGTAAAAGGGGGGCATGAAAAAAAATGATGCGCGCGAAACGCGCACATGTTTTGTTCCATTCTACGCTTAAATTATCAGATTTGGTCTAATACTAACTAAATTGGTATGAAAATGCGCGCTTGCACGTAAAATTAACAACATTTGGTCAAATTTAACCAATTTAGTGAGAAAATGTGCGCATAGCACAGAAAAAAAATGCAGGGGGATTTTTCTTTTTTTTTTGGGGGGGGGGGAATGCTCTTGCCCCCTGTAGTGCCGCCACTGCAATTGTAATGTTTTCAAATTAAAATTTGTTTTTTAAATGGGTCAGGTCTGGCCTGTATAAAAACAGGTTTTTTTGGCGTGACAGTTTTATATAAACTGTCACTGAATTTATTAAAGCATGCCATCGGCAATGTAAACACAACAATTCTTAGTTTCGTGACATGATTTACTTCGGATATCATGCGTTTATGAATTTTCATACATATTTGAAAGATGATCATGTATAGGGTAATAAATCAAAAAATATGCCACATTAAAGAAATAAACATGAGCGGGCTTTAAATCATAGGAAAGGTTTGAGTAGAGTTTAATGAAGTACACATTTACCTACAAACAATATATCATTCTTCCACTACATTTTTTAAATGACTAAATTCTAATTAACAATTGGCTTGTACATAAGTTACATTTTGATCTCTGCCATAAACAAGTAATTATTGATATAATTACAAATTTTAGCCGGCTTAAAAGTTAATTAAAAATTTAACTAATATCTGGAGATTCCGATTCTCGTCCAATACAAATGATTCAAGTACACGCTACACGGTACATCCCAGACACTACTATATTCCAGTACTGTGTGTGATCTCTTTAGTCTACTGTAATAGTGGACATTTTCGCGCTACAATTATTTTCACGCCTTTCGCGCTAAGGTCAGCAAGCATGCACGAACATTTCCACGCGCAAACATTTCCACTTTTCCAGTATCTTGTGCCAAGCTCCGCAAGGTTATCAAATGGCGTGGAAAACCTTTTTGAAGCTGACCCGTTAAGCAAAAACAAATTGTTTGATTGTCCTCGTCCGTTCGACCCTCTAAATCCTTCCGACCCAATTTTCCTTTCTTAATTTCAAAAATTTGTTGTTTTTACAAATTTGAGTCGAATATTAAAATGTTTACTTTTTAAAAAGTTTTAAAGATGTGTTAACACTTTTAAAAAAATTAAGAAATTAAAAGAAATAAGATTTAAGAAATTAAAAAAATTAAAATAAAATAAAAATACTCATCAAAGTATTACAGATTTTGTTCCTCCGTTTTGGCTACCACAACAAGTACCTCTCATTTTACTTTTGGTACCTGAAAAAAAGGGCAAGTGAGAAAAAAAAAGGAAAAAATCCCGACTGTTCTACCCAACTATGGAAAATCAAACAAATTATTTTTTTCATAAGCTCAGCCAGAATCTGAACCCAGGCTCATGTGGAGACTGACCCCTCCCGCCCCCCCCCCCCCCCCCAAAAAAAAAGTGTCCTGTTTTTTGTTTAAATTCATTCTCGTTCCTGCATTAAAATTTCTAAAGAGATCAAAAACATTTCTGCAAGATTTCTGGAAAAAAATGGTTCCCAAGGTCCGTTACGGGTTCTAATAAATATTGAAGGGTTCTTTAATTTTTGAGAGGGTTGGGAATACACTGGCACTCATAAGTATTACCGCAGTGAACATTCCCTAGAAATTCCGTCTTCTATGAAAAAACTATTGACTTTTTTACTAGTAACAACAGTGTATGTCTGCATTACATAGTTGTTCTTCATAAATTCATGTTTGTTGTATGTTGCGTTCATCAGATTTTCGACTAAACCCTATAAATTGAGACCAGTCTAAAGCTACACAGTGAAATCCCATAGACATTTGCCTCATTATATATTCATGAGCTCATTATCGCCATTGTAACGTTATGGGAAAATCCTCTCTTACCTATACCTTCTTCGTAAGAAGTCAGTGCTTTAACAATTAATTGCTAAATTCACAAATGCAATATCCTATAAAGGATGCCCAGTACTTATAAATGCCTAAAACATGGTAATTTGATGAGGAGGTAATTTGAATTTTTAAGAAAATCCTGAAATTTAAAAGACAATTTAAGTATTTTGGTTTGAAAATCAGTGTTCGAAAATGCGACAGAGAACCACGCAGATTGTCTGTATTTTACGCGAGGCAGCACACAGGCCTACATGTACATGTAGCCGGTTTTAAAATTACCGCGACAATGATTTGCATTGATTCGGTCTCTCAGTTGTGCCATATTTATGTGAAGCAACATAGCCCAACAGATTACATACACCACCGTACTAGACGAACGCGTACTTATTGTCAGATGTGTTTATTGGGCGATATCTATATCTTTCACATTATAACAGTCAACTCTCATTCATAAAAGAATGCTCTAAAAGGGTAATCGATTCAAGTCTAACAAAAGAGTTGAACAAGTCCATTCAAAATAATGTATGCTGGATCATGCGATAACTAGACTTATTCGGTGATTAATATTTTCTAATAGCGTAGGTCAGGCTTGGTTGGTCTCAAATCTTTCTGAATGGACTTGACAAGCCGTCTCACTAAGGGGGTGTCACTATGTTGAACATTTTTCTGAATCCAAAAATACGAAGATTGCAATTAAACCAGACATATTCACCAGACGAGCTCAACATGCTCAATGGTGTGTAAAAATGCATTGTGTGCTTGGTATAAATATCATGTGCATCAGTTCAAAGTGTTTATATAGCCCATGTTCTATCCACACATTTCAATATGACAGAATACCCCTGTATGTAACATTGTAATTGCTGCTGCAAGTTTAAAAAGAAAAATTGGCTGGTTCCCAGTACGCGACAGTTATCCTTCTACAACCAAAACTTTAATAAAGTTATGTCTCGAAATATTAGCTTTTCTGGAAGATTCCAGTAACCTTTTCAAAACATGAGCCGAGTTCTAGGTATTAATGAGTATTGGAAGTCCCTGGCATAACTATACGTGCTGAGATTGTATAAAATAATGTAAAACTAATGATTTGTTGGAGATGATTTTCGCAAGTAAGGATATCCCATGGCGTTACACGGCGATAATGAGCTCATGAATATATAATGAGTCAAATGTCTATGGGATTTCACTGTGTAGCTTTAGACTTGTCTCAATTTATAGGGTTTTGTAGAAAATCTGATGAACATAACATACAACAAACATGAATTTATGAAGAAGAACTATATAATGCAGACATAGAATGTCATTACTAGTGAAAATCATCAATGGTTTGTTCATAGAAGATGGAATTTCTAGGATATATTCACTGTGGTAATACTTATGAGTGCCAGTGTATATAGATTGTGAGGGTTTGTTTGAATTTCGGCAGTTAGGAAATCAAGGTTTAAAGCGCAAGTCATTGCCAGGTCGCCAACAAATGTTGACCCCAAAAGAAGATCTTAAGGTTATCCCACAATGCATTGCGCGAACGCCAGCCAACTAAAGTTTTTTTTCACATGATGCATTTGTCGAGCTCTTAAGTTTTAGAAATAAAAAAGGAACACTGATAACTAATTTATTCATTGATGTAATCTAGAACCTAAGAGCTCCAACTATGAACATGCTATGAAGCCATGTGCATGTCTATATGGGAACCGAGACAAATTGGAGACCAGAATTAGGGCATTTTGGCAAAAAACGCAATGCATTGTGGTGGTGTCTTTAAAATCTTCTTCGTGTTGAACCCTTTTCACACTATCCTGACCGGACACTTGAGATGCTGTTAACCTTTCTATATAAACAAACTTTCAGTAGCAGACTTGTTTTGTTTCTCCATAGGGCCTCCATGTATCTAAAATTAACCATCTCGTATCAGATATCATCAACACTTAGCGCTCTGAAACAGCGTGCCTGAAGTTATACGACCTATTGTCCAGTCAGCTTTATGGCCCTTTCAATTCACAAGTGCTCAGCTTTGTTCATTTACTCGTACTCGTAGTGTGTATACGTAAATTAACATATACATTTGTGATGCGATCTGTGAAAACCCGCCACGTGGTGGCATTTTTCATATTAGAGATAGTAAAATCATAAGAAAGCTAAAACTGCGCTGATTACAGAACTGTTTCGATCATTTTTCCACTGTCACTACAAAAAAAGTTATGAGTGAATGATGATTGTGATGTCATCAAAAGCTACAAAACAAGAAATCATGAATACAGGCCAAAAAAGATACATAATTCAATATAATAGCATTATAAGGTTAGTAATAAAAGTGACTTAAGTAATTTTTTAAAGGTAAAATTTCATGAAAGATGATGACACAAAGTATTGGAAACTAATTTTCTTTAACAAAATCTAAAAAAAAAGAAAATCCGGGTTTTTATTTTACCCATAATCCCTAGTTCATATTTTGCGACATCCGACGGGTTTTCACAGATCGCATCACATTTATGCAATACCACCTATTAAACAAATAAATTTGATTTGCCTTTTTTTAGATGACGCTATTCTACGGGCCCGACCGACCCATTTAAAAAAAAAAATCAAACACAAATGTTTGTTGTTGTTGAAAAAGTGTTGTGGATCTTTGCAAATTGTTGATATTGAAAAATGTTAATACAAATTTTAAAACTTAATATTGAATTTTTATGAACATTCCAAAAATGGTTAACATTTTCATAAAAAGAAAAAAAGAATAAAGCCGAACTGACCGACCCTGTCTGAACGGTGGCATATGCCAATAAAAAAGGTTGTTTTTTTCTTCCGTCGCCAAAAAAAACACATGGAAAAAAGTATCGCACCACTTTTTTTTGGTTGAAAAGTGCAAATGTGGCCTCGAATTTTGCCACCATGGTGTGATATTAAGGATCATTTGTTTGCGTAAGCTGTCCAACAAAATGTTGTGCAACAAAAGGGCCACATTTTAGTTTGTGACGTAATCGATGTAATGTTTTTTCAAGGCCAAGGGGAAAATGCATGATTTTGTCCAAAAACATTCATGAAACAAGTTTGGGTATAACGCGATATTGAATAGACTTTAAAAACTTAAAATAGTCATTATATTAGTCACCGTTGATTTTGTTTTTGTTTATTTGACCTAGGTCAACACCTTCGCAATATTGCTTTTGTCATTTGAACTTCTTTAAAATTTGACCTATTTTGACCTTAGATCCCATAATCGTTGGGCGTACGAAAAAGGGAGATTTTTTGTTTAATTTGACCCCAGATGACCTTTGACCTTGGAATACTTAATTGTGTTACCAAAGATTACAACTTCAGAGATTAATCATCGGGCCTCTCAATATCGCGTTATACCCAAACTTTTTCCATGCATGTTTTTGTCCAAAAACATGCATTTTCCCCTTGGCTTTGAAAAAACATTACATCGATTATGTCACAAACTAAAATGTGGCCCTTTTATTGCACAACATTTTGTTGGACAGCTTACGCAAACAAATGATGCTTAATATCACACCATGGTGGCAAAATTCGAGGCCACATTTGCACTTTTCAAAAAAAAGCAGTGGTGCGATACTTTTTTCCATGTGTATATATCAAAATTAGTTACTTACTTAAGGTGTCATACAAAGTAATTCAAATTTTATCAAAATACCTCAGCACAAAAAGTTTATAAGAACCAATCAAAAGTTCTGTTGGGAACATATGTCTGTAGGAGGTAAAGATAGCTATTTCTACACAATTGTGGTCCCTAACCAGCCGCAACAACAAACATCATCAGTATTTTGATGACGAATAGCTAAGTCTTGCACAGCGGGCACAAACTGTATAAGTAGGGCTGTTTTTAGTATTTGAGTGTTGTGTTAAATGCTGGTGTTGAATCTGCTATTATTAAACGCCCTGTGGGTAGGTGTAACATGTGGCAAGGAGGCGTCAACTCCATGTGCCGTGTGTGTATACGGCAAACAGTACAGGAAACGTGTTCAGGGGGATTGAACGTCGTGCGTCAATGCAAATGAATCGGGACTATGTATTAGGCAACAACAAAAAATGTTGTGTTGCCCTCAAGTGCCAACAATTTTAATTCGGGTCGGTCGGTCGGAATTTTTTTCTTCTTCAATTTTTCTTTTTTGGGGGGCTGAAAAATATATGGTTTATGTCAAGACAAAATTGGTATATGCCCATATGAGACCTGTCATCACAAAATGAGAGTTAAGTCGGAAAATTAGATTCTGAGGTTTATCCAGATTCAGAATGCCCAGAAAACAAGCTTTCAAATGAACATGTCATAATTCCTCAATGTATTCCTGATCAAAAATCAAATTGAAAGACAAAAAATCCTTTGTTTTGTATTGTTTTTTGGCATGTTCATTAGACCATATCTCCTAATGCACACTGGCGACTTAACGCTCATTTTGTGGTGACAGGTCTCATATGTCAATTTAACTAATGTTTCTAGTGTGACAATAGTCTAAAAACATTTATTTAGGCTTATTTATTCATTTCAAGCAAGAGATAGTTACATTTAGACACTTTAAATCAAATTTAAATCTAAAAAAAGAAAGAAAATGTGACCCTAGTTTTTACGATTTTAGGGTCGGTCGCTGAGGGCAACACAACTTCTTTTTTGTTGTTGGCCTTATTGATGAGAGAGAGAGACTCGCGCGGCGGAGGACAGGTAGTATGTTTAACTACCTTCCGACTTTGCCGGATTACCGAAGCATTACGAGCATGTTGAATAGTTAATTTTTTGTCAAACACGGAGAGCTAATATGGCTCTGTGCATCAGTCTTTCCGTTGAATAATATATACGACTCCGGTGCGAGCGTGTTACATCTTGGCGGGACGGGGAAAATGATAAATAATAAATAAATCCAGATGATTGAAGTGTGTCCGGGATGTGTTGACAAATATACTTTTTTCATTTTGTATATCAGCAAGTGGAAGGGCTCATTATTCCAACTGTTTTTAGGATGAAGGCGACGAAAAAAACAAACTGTTTTTAGATTTTTTAAGATAATTTTTTTCTCAAATCATGTAAAATCAGCCGTTTTTGGCCAAAAAATCTGTCGACATTTTGTTCTTCAAATTTACAAATTTAAAAAAAAATTCCAAGTTTTGCAGATTTTGGTGACATTTTAGGTTAAAAAAATAAGTTAAAAGTGCATCATTCTTTCCGTTGAATAATATATACGACTCCGGTGCGAGCGTGTTACATCTTGACGGGACGGTGAAAATGATAAATAATAAATAAATCCAGATGATAGAAGTGTGTCCGGGATGTGTTGACAAATACTTTTTTCATTTTATATATGTCAGCAAATTAGATGTGTTTTAGGGAGGGGGCTGGTATCAGCTCATTATTCCAAAGGTTTATTGGATGAAGATTTGTGTATAAGGGGGGAAAAAAACCCTGTTCTTAGGCGACGAAAAAAACAAACTGTTTTTAGATTTTTTAAGATAATTTTTTTCTCAAATCATGTAAAATCAGCCGTTTTTGGCCAACAAATCTGTCGAAATTTTGTTCTTCAAATTTACAAATTTAAAAAATAAAATTCTATTTTTTGCAGATTTTGGTGACATTTTAGGTTAAAAAAAAAAGTTAAAAAAAACACCCGACCGACCGACCCTACTTGACAGGTCTGTCATCCCGTAAAACAGGGTTGTTGTTTTTGTCCCCCTATGGCCAATCCGACCCATTTTTTAAAAATTTCAACAAATGTTGTGGTAGCTATATTTGAGCATAGATCCTTGAAATATTATTTTCAAGGATCTTTGAAATAAGCTAAATTTCACGCTAGAAATTCATCAATGACACCGCTGACAACATTTCACTAACAAAATTACCATGATGTGTATACAGCTGCAGCAAAAAAAAACTGTGGTATCTCAAAGAAAAAAGTTGAGATTGAAATACTAACAAAAAGGGGCTTTTTGAACGCTTCAGAATGACATCTTTGTAGTTATATTAGATACTGCTTTTTGAATTTATGAAGAAAAATAATGGTAAAATTGTCTTTCTTTTTTCCATGCCTAATTCTATCAACATCTCAAAATGCATGTTACCGACATGACAACTGCACCTTTATACCCGGGGGGCACTGGCATTGGAAAAGGGTATAGGTATGTGCCGCGCTGAAGACCCCCTTTTTCACCCTCTGCTGCTAGCTCTTATGACCCCCTTTTGAGCCTGCATCAGGTCTTAAGACCCCAATTTTAGTGAAATTTCAAAAATCGTGAAATTGTGCATTCCATGCAAAGCCCCAATTCTTAGAAAAATTTATGTTCTAAAACCAACAAAAATTGAAAATGTGCGTTCTTGCTAATCAAAATTGAAGTATAGGCCAGTTCTCAAGACCTACTTTTTTGAAAAAAAAACCCAGTTCCTAAGACTCTATATTTCGTCATAAAATCCACTCAGTTCAGTTTTGTAGCCCCTCCCTCTTTGAGACCCTGGGCGGCACACTCCTACCTTTAAAAAGTTGAGTGCGCCCCCTCCCCCCCCCCCCCCCCGGCCTTTATACCGCGACAGTAATTAAATAATTGCTTTAATTTCTGAAGCAGTCATGTACCCTGCAGTATTATATGTACCAATTGTTTATCTAGCACATGTTTTGGTAGTTGAGAAAAATGTATTACTGCAAATCCTATATATTTTGCAACATCCTACATACCATGCAATCAGGACTCTTTACACATGTTCAAGAAATCTGTCAAAACATATTTGTATCCAAATGTTGTGTAACTTGTATCATATTGTACTTTATATGATGTTTGTTTGTTCATTATCCTTTTGTTCCATTGGGTTTGCTTTTCTCACGCGCTTTGATCTTGATGAAAAGGCGCTTTATAAATGCTCATTTGTATTGTATGCATTGTTTACTTAACACTTGACATTTAACCATTTTTGGCACTTGAGAGCAACACAACAATTTATTTGTTGCAAGCCTGTCCCTTGCAACACCCTGGCTTACCTAACACCTGTTTTGACATAAGCAACTATACACAAGTATTGTTTAATTATTTGCTACAAGTATAAACCAATGATGAGCCTGTCTCTTGCATACCAGTGCTTGTATAACACCTGTTTTGACATACACAAGTATTGTTTAATTATTTGCTACAAGTACAAACCAGTTCATGAGCCTGTCTCTCACATACCAGTGCTTACCTAACACCTGTTTTGACATGAGTAACTAGACACAAGTATTGTTTAATTATTTGCTACAAGTATAAACCAGTGATGAGCCTGTCTCTTGCATACCAGTGCTTGCCTAACACCTGTTTTGACATAACACAAGTATTGTTTACTTATTTGCTACAAGTACAATCCAGTGTTCTGCAACTGTCTATCAGACACCTACACCTGTTTAATCATGAATAAATTAACTAACCACACACATATCTTCAACACTCATCAACAGTGCAATTTTGTTTACTACAAATGTAAAGCACCTGTTTAAAAAGAATGCATTGAGATTCACTTCACTTCAATGTTTCAGGTGCAAATGTATGGTTATTTTACCTCAAGGCAAATTTAACTTATTAAATGCTGGTAGCAGAAATAGTTGGTTCATTGTACTCATTTATCAACTTTTCCAAGGTAGGGTTTTATAATAATTATGATATGTTGCAGGATAATTTGATGTTTTAATCAAGGATGTCTGTCTTTTGTATGATCTAGTTTGATTTTTTTGATTTTTTTTGGCATTACTTTAGAAATAATAAAAATACATCGATTTTGATAATATTTTGTAAATAAATGCTGATTATATTCTAATGTTCAATTCCAGCTGATAAGCATTTTATAAAAACAAATCCTCATTTTCATATCGATAGCCCAAAGAAGAGAAACATAAACAAATAACTATTTTTCTATTTTGCTGTAAAACAATTTGTGTTGCTAATTGGGTTCCAATTGGTAAATCCCCAGTGCAAAGACTCCATCTTAACTTAACACTTTCCACGCGGCAGTTGTCTGCAGACGACAGTCTCCAAATTTAACAAAATCCCTTCAAAAATGTCAACATTTTCTTTTTTCATCACCATAATATTTGACATCACCATGCATGAGAAATGCGTTAAAATAAGTACAAACATGCCTATAGTATTGGTTCAGTAATCTTTGCGATAGTCTTTGAAAGTTGAGAAAGATTTCTGAAAAATCTGTTTTGTATATTGGAAAGTGTTAATTTAATTAACTGGCATACATATTTTTCTTTCATTTGCAGACATGGAACAAAATTCAAGATCCTGTGTTGCATATTGAATTAAGGCGTTGGGCAGACATCTTGGTCGTAGCTCCGTTGGACGCCAACACAATGGCCAAAATGGCAACGGGGATATGCGATAATCTTTTGGTAAGTTATTAAAATCTGAACAAGGCTGTGAAAAAAGGTTTATTTCCCGAGGATTGTACTGATATCGCCCGATACTGGAACACCCAGTATTGTTTGATACTGGTGCAAAGTCAGTGTTCCAGTATCGGACGATACTGAGGTATACAAAATGTACCAGTATCGAACGATACTGGAACAAAATTATGTACCAGTATCGTTCAATGGGACAAATTACACTTGTAGAATGTGTACCAGTATCACCCGATAAAACGTTCCAGTATCGCTCGATACTGGAACCCATTTTAGTGTTCCAGTATCGACCGATACTGGAAGAGTAAAATCGTACCAGTATCGACCCGATACGGGCAACCTTTATGTTCCACTATTGACCGATCGTATACCAGTATCTGGGACCTAAAGTACTCTTAATCAGCCAAATGTTCCACCAAATTGTCAAATTTTATTGCTAATCGTTATTATACATGTCTTTGTCAAAATCATATAGGAAAGTAACATCCCAATTTCAAGTTTTCCCTTCAAATTCAAAAATTTCCATTGAAAGAGCTTCCTGATTTTAACATTCTGTACCCACCATGATCAGAACCAAATTATGCTTTAATATCAAATGTTCCATCCGCCATTTAAACCATGATATTACCACTATAGTTTGCATACAATCATACATACTTTGACTATAAATGGAAACATCAATATTTTATCGAGCGGTTTCTTTATATGATACGATACTGTGTGAAACCTTCAGAGTCAATGCCCTGCGTTTATAGATCGAAGGAAAGCATCATCTTTTTGTTACAGACGACATCAAATCGTACAGAATTGATATTAGTATCGGGTATATGGGATTTCCCCGCAGTGCGAATCCATATTAATTACTTTAAAAGTGGTAATTTCCGTGTGATTAAATGTTCACACTTTGCCGACTTTAAGCCATTTCGCTTGTTTTTAAATTCACAATTTGAAAGTTCATTACATAGACTTATACACAAAATAAATATGTTTGTGTGTTTTTATTTTTGCTGTAGCTGCTTTGAGAGCGAAAAGCGCGAAAATTAATGTTGCGCGAAAATGTCCATGTTTACAGTAGATTGGACAGCGGTATCGACTGTGTCAAAGAAACATCAGCTGCAATAGTCTCCTTTAAAACCCTGCAAGCGTCCGTGTCGATCGACTGTAAAACTGATTTATATTTGGTCTCAAAAAGGTCAAGTTCCTCCATTGAAAGAATCAAATACATGATAAGATTGGTGATATGTTTAAACCTATTATATTAGGATGAGCTTTTTTTTAAGTAAGCAAGTAAGTAAGAGGAAGGTGCGATATTGGCTTATTAGCGCATTAGCGCAATTTTGCAAATGTCGCTAATTGCACCAAGTTAGCGTGTAAGATCAATGTAAATTAGCGATAATTGCAGTGCTAGTACAAATGTGCGCTAATGCGCTAAAAACACATTAGTTTTTAGCACAATTAGCGCGATATCCCGTGTTCCTAGCGTTGTAATCGCTAAAGTGCAATTTCTGAAGATGAACCAAGTCTAGGAGTCGCTCAATTAGCGCTAATAGCGCTAATTGCACTTGATTAGCGTTGTAATCGCTAAAGTGCAATTTCTGAGGATGAACCAAGTCTAGGAGTCGCGCAATAAGCGCTAATAGCGCTAATTGCACTTGATTAGCGGTCTTGCGCTAATAACGCTAATTGCACTTGGTTAGCACTCTGCCGCAATTAGCGCGATATCCCGTGTTCCTAGCGTTGTAAGCGCTAAAGTGCAATTTCTGAAGATGAACCAAGTCTAGGAGTCGCGCAATTAGCGCTAATAGCGCTAATTGCACTTGATTAGCGTTGTAATCGCTACAGTGCAATTTCTGAGGATGAACCAAATCTAGGAGTCGCGCAATTAGCGCTAATAGCGCTAATTGCACTTGATTAGCGGTCTTGCGCTAATAACGCTAATTGCACTTGGTTAGCACTCTGCCTCAATTAGCGCAATTAGCGCGATATCCCGTGTTCCTAGCGTTGTAAGCGCTAAAGTGCAATTTCTGAAGATGAACCAAGTCTAGGAGTCGCGCAATTAGCGCTAATAGCGCTAATAGCGCTAATTGCACTTGATTAGCGTTGTAATCGCTAAAGTGCAATTCTGAGGATGAACCAAGTCTAGGAGTCGCGCAATTAGCGCTAATAGCGCTAATGGCGCTAATTGCACTTGATTAGCGGTCTTGCGCTAATAATGCTAATTGTACTTGGTTAGCACTCTGCCGCAATTAGCGCAATTAGCGCGATATCCCGTGTTCCTAGCGTTGTAAGCGCTAAAGTGCAATTTCTGAAGATGAACCAAGTCTAGGAGTCGCGCAATTAGCGCTAATAGCGCTAATAGCGCTAATTGCACTTGATTAGCGTTGTTATCGCTAAAGTGCAATTTCTGAAGATGAACCAAGTCTAGGAGTCGCGCAATTAGCGCTAATAGCGCTAATTGCACTTGATTAGCGGTCTTGCGCTAATAACGCTAATTGTACTTGATTGGCACTTTGGTGTGATTCGTGTGTCTCCGGAACCCTGCGGGGCTCTATATAAACATGCTCCGTTAACACAACCTTTTTAGAGACACCCTGTATAATTATGATTTGCTTTAGTGAAAAAATAATGCATAATAGCGTTTTTAGCACTTACTTGCAAAATTAGCGATAATAGCGTTTTTAGCACCACCGATGCTATTAGCGCTATTAACGCTATTAGCGCTCATGATGCAATTAGCGCTATTAGCGCTAATTGCGCGATGGCATCCCTCATTTTTAGAAAACTCATTTTTTTGAAAACTTATTTGATATCGTATAATAGCGTTTTTAGCACTTACTTGCAAAATTAGCGATAATAGCGTTTTTAGCACCACCGATGCTAATTTCGCTAATTAACACAGATGCTAACTCCCCGCGCTAAAGCGCTAAAAAGCCAATCCCGCACCTTCTACGTAAGTAAGCATAGTAGGAAAATATGTGGCAAAAATATGGGTCATTTTGAGCAAAGAAACAATTCGTGGGGTGGGAGTTGGACCTGTTTTTGTATCATCTACCCAATTGTCCTCAATTTATGGGCGAACAGACAGTGGGGCACCAGCCTCATAATTGGGGGTGTGGGGGGGGGGGGGCATTTTGGGGGGCATGAACAAAAATGATGAGCGCTTCTTGTGCCATTTTACACTTAAATGGTCCAAATTTGTCAAATACTAACTAATTTGGTATTCAAATGCACGCTTGCGCGCACATTTGAGCTGTTTTATGCTAAAATTGTCAACATTTGGTCTAATTAAACCTAATTAGTAAGAAAATGTGCGCACAGATAAAAACTGCATATCTCTCGCCAATTTGGAACTGATTAAACTATATTAGTGCATCATAAATTGTAATCAAACCTATAAGAAGTCAAATATGGACCACTCTATTTCTTACATTGACAATAGTTTAGGGAATGGAAACAAAATGTATATTAAATTTGTATCAAATGGACTGTGGTATAATTAGTTGTTTGATTTTGTCCAAAACAATCTGTTGAAAGTCCTGGAAGCAAAATCTCTATACATGTGTCCTACCCATGTACATTGTCCGAATTTAAGGGGAAAAAACTGGTTGTCTGCCGGACAACCTAGCAGGAAATTCTGGTTGTCCGCAGAATTGTTGGTTGTCCGTATTTATTTGTTTATTTGGTTTGGCATAATCTGTTATACCCTACACACCTCCATCGGTAGTATGCGTCGTTCTTAAAAATCATGCACTATGAATACCTCTGTGAAGTGTATAACAGATTACTCCTTTGGTTTAACTTAGTAATGTACAACCAATGCGATTATCACCCTTATTGCCGACGACACAGTTCCGTATTCGAGCTAAATATGAATATGTTATTATGACCGGTTGAAACATACGTCGCGGGTGTGACTGTGATGAACACGTCGATGTCTCGATGACGTCTTCACTGTACTGCTAGTGCTAATACAGACTGCGGCTACCTCGCATACGGTATAAAGAGGATACATGTACAAATAAAGGCCCGAATGAGATCGTGGAAGTACGATTGATAGATTAATGTATTCCGTACGAACTTGAATTATATTATTATTTAGCTGTTGATTTTGTTTCAATCACAGTTGGTTAAAATATTTAAATTCATATGTTAGCTTCTAGTAAGATTTTGGTTGCCCCCCGGACAACTACAAAAGTAAATGTTGGTTGCCGGGTGCTAATTTTGGTTGTCCCGGGCAACCGGGCAACCACTTAATGCGAACGAACGCTGCCCATGTAGCTTTTAATACCCTTGAGGGTCTCAGGGGACATTCTAATCTAAAGTTCCATTATATACAGAAGCACAGCCTCCAAAAGAAGTCAAATTTATATTTCCAGTTGAGACTCTGTATACGCGATATAAATCCCCATATATCTTGTACTTGCAGTGCGTCATGAATTGTAATCAAACCAATATGAAAGGCAAATATGGACCTCATCCCCTATTTACAGCTGTCACAAAATCTACAGGGAAATTGCACCTCAACGATGTATAAGGAAATGCCGTTGAAGGTATAACCACTTGAATCCTTCTCCGAGTGAGTTGCATGACATTTATCTAAACATACAATCGTGAAAAGGATCACTTCAAAATATGCCGCTAGCATTTCAATCACAGCTGAAAGATGGAATCACTTTGAATTAATCGACTCTTTTTTATCATCTCCTTGTGTGCAAAATTTCCCCTCATTTTCCAATCTTGCCCTCTTCATTGAATATACACATAATCTCTCTGGGGCATTTCTTTTGTATCTGTTATTCAAGGAAGCTTACATTGGCTATCATATTAAGGAATAGAAACAAAATATTACGCTGTATTTGCATCAAATGGACTGTATTATATAGTAGATTACATAATATGTTTGTTAAAAGACAAGGAAATGAAAATCTTAAGAGCAAAATCTATATATTTTATCTGATGTCCATAAAAGTAAAGTAAAGTAAAGACTGCTCGCGCGCGGAGTGCCCATCTCTCTTTCATTAGCGTTTGGGGCCAGACTCCCCATGTAATACTTGGCTGTGGGGGGTTCGCCACTCCTCCCGCACAGCGAGTCTGTTTTACTTCCCAACATGAATTAATGCCGGTACCCAATTATACACCTGGGTGAAGCGTGGCAAGTGCGGTAAAGTGCCTTACCCAAGGACACAACACGTTGGCACCAACGGGGCTCGAACCCACAATCTTTGCATTGTGGAGCGAGGGTGAATCCGCTGGACCACACGCGCCCGACTGATGTCCATACATATCTTTTTTATTCCCTCTATGGTCCTCAGGGGACCCTCTCGAGTATAAAGGTATATACAAAAGCATTACAGCTCACAAAAGATGTAGAATATTTTTTTTCGTCAATGGACAAGCAATACAATTTTGATGTTTAACACTTTCCACGCGGCAGGCGTCTGCAGAAGACACTCCAAAATTTCACAAATTGTTTAAAAAATGTCAAAATTATTAAATTGCATTGCCATATTTGGAAATATCATGAGAATTGCATTAAAATAAGTACAAGCATGCCTAGTATTGGTTCAATAATCCTTGAGATAGGAAGGATTGATCATGAACACATTTTTAGAAGTATTCGCTGAAATCATGAAATGCATTTTAGGTTTTATATGTCCGTCTGAATGGACCAAAGCTATGAATTTTGGAAATTTAGGATTGTATGGGGATAGCTGTGTTGTAAAAAAACCTTTGTCCGGAGGTGGGGGTGGAATCAGCGTTAGAAATAATACAAATAAGCTGCTTATCCATCAAATAACCCACAGGAAAAAAAATTGGTTATGCGCCACTATTTGTTGTTATCCGCAATTGTTTGAGTTATTGTGGTGTCAAAATCTTGGTTATAGGTCAGATAATCAGCAAGAAATAAAAGGGTTATCTGCGCTGCCAGGAAATGTTGTCATTTCGGGTCCAAGGATACCCGCTTTTTCAAACGCCGTATGGAACACTCAACATGATCTCAGACACAACCAGCTTTCTCAAAGAAGATATGCAGATTCTCAAAGTAGAACCAAAATAGTGGCCCTTATTAGCAATGGTATTGTTCAGCAAATTATTCCCTTTACAGGAGTGTATGAATGCCCTGCAGAAGGAGTTCACTTTGAATGATACATAATAATGAATCGTCTGTTTGAACGACAACATTTGGTAAAACATTTTTGCTTCTATTTTATTACCATTTTATTTCGATTCAGACTATTCTGTGACCCCAATAAATGTGACTAATTCAACAAGCTTTTCTTAGATTAAAATTGTTGATGAAAAACTCTTTCTTCTGAAATTAGCAATTTTTATTTTGGTCAAAAAGAGCACCATTGTGTCTTTGTGTTGCCACGTATGTCAATGCTTACAGATTGATATGCAAGTGCTCCCCCCCCCCCTATATGCAAGTCCTGTTATGCAAGTGCTCCTCCTCCCCCCCTCCCCCCCCCCCCCCCCCCCCCCCCCCCCCCCCCCCCCCCCCCCCACTGGTCTTTGATGTGGATTAACGATTTGGCATATAGAAGATGGTTTGATATCCTGTCATCGAAATCTTTTCTCTTCGGGGATTACAAGCTGATCCGGCATCACAACATCGCTGACGTCCCTCGCCGCTGACAAATGTCAACACGTATATAATTCAAAGTGATTCGTAAAGATTACTTTTACCTATTGAACTGTAGTAGATGGATAGTTATAGGCCAACAACAAAAAATTGTTGTGTGGCCCTCAAGTGCCAACAATCTTGAAGTCAGGTCGGTCAGCCGATTTTCCTTCTTTTTTCCACTTTTATTTCTTCTTTTTTTTCCTTACACATATTACTGACACACCATGGTTCATGACAAGACAAAATTGGTAAATGTCAATTGGACTAATAGTAATATTTCTAATGTGATAGTTTAAAAGCAAATCTATTCATGCAAACTTATTCATCTTAAGCAGAAAATAGTATTATTTTGACAAATTGGGTAAAATTTAAATCTTAAAAAAAAAAAAAATTGTAACCCTGATTTTTTAGGTTTTTAGGGTCGGTCGCTGAGGGGCAACACAATAGTTTCTTTGTTTGGCCTTAGGCCAAATTAAATTAATTGTTTGTCTCAAAGCTCCTCTCCTGTTGTAAAACTAATGCGGAATGCGGGTTTTTTTCAATTTTTTTTTTTTTTTTTTTAAATATAAAATATTAAATTTCTTGTAAAAGTGAACTTTTGTATATTTTTAAATATCTTAAAAGGTGATGTGATAAATGAAAATCTGAAAAATCTGTGAAATTTTGGGATTTTTTTTTTTTTTTTTGAAAAAAAAAAAGTAAAAAGTAAAAAAAGTAAAAGTTTTTCTAATGCGCATCAATAAACTAAGGCGCGCGGGAGCTTTGAGACAAACAATTAATTTAATTTGGCCCTTATAGCTATTAGCCATTTCGGAGTATCCTCGAATGACTATCTAATAAATCCATTTCCTCTAGCATGTTTCTACACAACCTCTGCTATTTACCAGAGAGAGCATGGAGAGAGAGAGAGAGAGAGAGAGGATTAGACGGATAGAAAAATGGCTTGTTTTGGCTCGTTTTACTGTGGAGCAAATACAGCTAATCGCAGCTGCTGGACATGGGGGACAACAGGCCCTTAAGCAGGATTTTTTCAGGGGGGGGGGGCGTATTTTCTGGAAAAGGTACATTGGTACCAAAATATCGTAAAAGGTTGCCCCCCCCCCCCCCCCATTTTTTAGTCATCTCATAACATTTTGAAAGCGTGGGGGGGGGGGGGGGGGGGGGGGGGGGGGGGGGGGGGGGGGGGGGGCGGCAAAACAGCCCGAAAAAATGCTTTACACAATGGAAATGGGGTGTTTTCTGAAAATTTGGGTGGGTGGGGGGCGTTTTCACAAGAAAAAGGTACATTAGTACAAAAAAGGTACATCGGTATAAAAAAGGCACATTGGTACAAAAAAAAAGGACTTTTTTCAGATTAGTTATGGGCCTGGGGAACGATATAATATATGTATACTGATTCATTCTGGGTTTCATCATTTTTCCACCCATCACGGTTTGTAGCAATAAACCTAACAGGGGGAAACATGGGACAAGTAATGACAGAAGAAAATAAGTTGTCTGATGGACATCAAACCCTGAGGCTTAGGTGGTCAGTTGTGTGTGTGATGGGCATCAAAAACCCAGGCTGCCATGGTCAGAGTTTATCTGATCGTGCATCACGCTAATGGTGGGTAAGCAACACCCCAATAGTAACTTTTCGGAGCCTATACGTGTATAATAATACCTTTCCATGATTGGACAGGAGGGTACATGTGAGTACCGGTGCAGCAATTCATTTGAATTTTTTGGTATTCGGTTGGGTCAGGGTTATACATGATGCATTCATGTTGGCTGTTGGATCTAATTCCAGGAAAAGCGCACATGTTAAGTAAACAATGCAGTTGTATGGGAAGGGTGGGGGGGGGGGGGGGGGGGGGGGGGGGGGGGGGGGGGTAATTATTTTAAAGCTCTTTTTCTGTTTACAAAATATTCCCGGACCTATAATCAATCATAATTTGGGATTCAATGCATGTAGCTCATCAGTTGAGAAGGAAACAATATTTAAAAGCTTTTCTGGTTCA